>CM042016.1:32024607-32239607 GCA_023525715.1 Cichorium intybus | reverse complement strand
GAATCGTATTGTTTTGAATGATATTTTTATATGAGATATTTTAAAATGTTCACAAATGAAAACTTCTATGTATATACATACTCTTGAGTCGAAAAATGTTTACACCGGTTTCATTTTTTACAAACGACATATAAATTTTCAACGTAATCAGGTTTTTAAAAGTTTTGAATAATTTTAATTTTCAATTTTGAGTTTCAATACTTCAAAAAGTTGAAAAAAATTAGTAGGAATGCTTTAAAACTTTACGATAAAAACTTGTTTTATGATAAAATGATCACTAATAGTAGACTTGAAAGTCATATTATGATCAAATTAAACTTGATGGATAGTGGAAGCAAATAAGTGACATTATATAAGAGAAAGATTGAAGGTCATATATGTATGTGAATCAATGTGGGACAAAGAGGAAAAAAATCTATTTTTATCTTGAATAATCATTGGAAATATGAAAAGACATGGAAGTTTCAAATCAATGTGGTGCTTGGAAATATGCATCTATTATAAGATATATAGATTATATTATATTAATAACTCAAAAAGTCTATCATTAAGATGATATTCTTTTATATTTAATAAATTAGTTAATGGTAGAAGTTGAATAGTTAGAGTTTCAAATCAATATGTGGAAGTAAAAATTCTTCAATAAATGTAAAATTAATTATAAATCATTCATCGCAATCGATAATTTATATCAATAATAAAAATTTCAACTAAAAGTCAAACAAAAAAATATAATCATTTACTTTAAGTTAAGTGTATATGAACAATTCAACATTAAAAATATAGTATAACACATTGACATGAACTATGTTAGAATCTAATACAAACAAATAAAAACGTATTAACAATAATACATAATGTCACAACTTTAATATTATCTTCATTGCCAAATAATAATAATCTTAAATGCATAAAAGATGTTTTATTGCAAAAGTATTAAGATGTTTTGTTGCTAAAGTTTTTTACTTGTATTTATGTGCCAATTTTTACCTTTTCAATGTTTAATTTTTTACATGAGAATAATGTCAACTTTTATATCATTTTTCTTGTTAAATAATGCTAATATTAAAAAATTTCTACAAACCAAACCATTAAATATTTCATCAAACAACATAAGCCCAATTATTCATACAATATAAAACATTTTTTTATGAATATGGATTAGAAAACATTATAACTATATATATATATATATATATATATATATATATATATATATATATATATATATATATATATATATATATATATATATATATATATATATATATATATATATATATTACATGCGGATCAATAATAGATTCTCGAAGCATTGAAAATCACTAATTACAAAGAATAATCAATTATACTAAATGTATTATATATCTTTCTACCGTTATGTTGGGGTAAAACCAATATACACTTTGTCTCTTGTCTTGCAACCTATAATTTGCTCTAGCTTCTTCACGTTTCTTCTTTCTAATACAATATTAACATATGTACCTCCAAAGTATGTGTAAGCAACCATGTCGTTTCTCTCTTGCCTCTTGCCTCTTGCCTCTTGCCTCATGACTTATGATTTGTTTTAGTTTCTTCATGTTTCTCTTTCAAAATACAATATGAACATTTGAAATTTCAAAGTGGGTGTGCTCTCAAATCAACTTTTCTTCCATCATATTCTCCAATATAGAATCAAATTTATATGTAAACTATGCATAACCCTTATATTAATTAGGTGTGATAAGTAACAATTAAGTATAATAGGTTAAAGGACTTTTGAGTTGTACATGTTTAATTATATGAAAGTTGAAAAGCTTTGTAAGTTTCAAATGAATATGGTGCAAGAATGAGACATATCTTGAACCATATTCATTTGATGGCCTCTATTATAAGAGTTATATAGATATAGATTTCACAAAAACAAAGAAATTACATGTGAGGACTTCATAAAATATTAATGTAATATCTTTATAAGAACTTATTATTGTAATATATTTATTTTATTTAATGCTATTGTTAAGTAATTTTAATTTTGTAAATATTATATATGCTTAAAATTTAAGAAATTAGATGTGGGGACTTTATAAAATATTTCACAAAAACAAAGATAAATTATTTAACTTTATAAAAACTCTTTTGAATGTTATCAATAATTGTATAATGTTAAAGTTAACTGGATATCCGATGGTAAAGGGTGGTGCTAAAAATGATGAATCTATATCCATTCTCCTTGCTTGCTAATTTCATCATTGATTTGATAAATTTGTGTATTATTATTTTTATATTTATTTTTTATTTTTTTCCCTTTTTAGTTATTATTATTATTATTATTATTATTATTATTATTATTAGGGCTGCTAAATATGTACCGTGAAAAATCAACCAACACGTTACCAACCGTACAAATAAAATCGGTAGCCAACATGTTTAATAGTCAATATGTTTGGTCAGTAGTACCATATTAATTAAACAGTACCAATACGGTAATGCTATAAAATTTTGATTACTACCGTACCAACCAATTCATATATATATATATATATATATATATATATATATATATATATATATATATATATATATATATATATATATATATATATATATATATATATATATATATATATATATATATATATATATATATATATATATATATATATATATCAATTTCAATTTTCATTTTTATGTTTTTATTTAGAAGTAATAACTAACAAGTCACATTCAAAAATGAATTATTAAAACAACTCTTAATACTAACTATTTTTTCAAACAAAACTAGATATTAAAATCAAATTACTAATACAAACGACTAGCAAGTATGCGATGATCAGTTATGACAAACTATATTTAAAGAAAAGATTTTGGTATATATCAATACCAATATGTACCAACCAAACTTGTTGATAAACAAATAAGTTAGTACCAAATATACTTAGTATAGTACTAGTAATTAAATTCATTTGTCAACTATAATTGACAGGACACACGGTATAGAAAAAAAAACTTGGTATTGTACCAATACTTCACACTTAATTATTATCATTATTTTCTAAATATTTTAATATTAATATTTAATATCTCCAATATTATTTTTTATTCATTCATTTTGATCCTATATTTGATATAATGGAATTTCTATTATGTCATTAATGTTTATACGTCAAATTTGATTATATATTTTCATAGAGCAATACATAAAGTTTCAGGCCATATTCTATCAAAACAACTATAGTTTTGGAATATGTGAATTAGTTACTAAAAGAATCTTAATATGATTTAACGACTAATAATTTGAATTAAAAAACATGTTTTAACCTGTAATAAAAGTGTTGATTTTTACATATATTTTGTTTATCCATTTCTAATTAATATTTTTTTTTCTGAAATTTAGTTTTTTATATTAAATCATCATACAGAAAGTACCATCTTTAAATTGCAAAAGATAATATAATATTGGATCCAATAAGAAGGAAAAATTTGATAGTAAGAGTTGTAAGACCCTAATCCCGGAAAGTCCAAGTCCCAGAGTAAAAGAATCAAAATTGAGAAATGTTGCTGAATTGATCCAGTTAGCACTGCTAACATGGAAGTTAGTGATGCTAACTGGGAGAATAGCATCACTAACTGTACTTGATAGCGTCGCTATACTGGCTTTGGTAGTGGGTTTGCACGATCTCAATTAGCGACGCTAACTGAAGAGTTAGTGATGCTAGCTGCTGATTTTTGGCCAAAATCCTAGATTTTGAGCTATGTGCCATATTTAAATGTGGGAAACCCTAGGGCAGTCACCATTTGACACCTTTCAGCCCTTAACATCGTTATTTTCTCACTCTAGCTCCTTTGGAGTGACTTTTGGTGTTTTTGATATTTTTAGAAGGATTTTTGGAGTAGAAGAGGTGGTGTGGAGGTGCATGGTGGTTCTAGAAGCTATCCTTCAAGGTTGAATAATCTAAATCTGCATTTCTGGACCTTTGTAAGTTCAAGCTTACTCCTTTTTATGTTTAAATGGTTGATCTTATGCTTAAGATGTTGGAAAATTGGAATAATGGTCCCTTATGATGTTACCCATGGTTGGGAAGGATAAAGTTCAGAACTTTATACATTTGAGTCCTCATTTGGAGCCATTAGGTTGGTGTAGTTTTATTGAGTTTTGGACCATTTTAGACATAGATCTTGTTCATGAGCTTGCATGGCTATGATTGGACGATAAATATAGGATTTTTATGAACCTAGGAACTGTTTCGAATGGTCCTGGAAGGATTAAGACCATGACTTATTTGATTAAGAGCTTTTGGAGTATTTTGGCTGAATAGAGGAGTTAGCGGCGCTAACTCTGTTGTTAGCGACTTTAACTTAGTCATGGTTCGCGATGAGGTTTGGAACTGTTCATATTTAGCGATGCTATCTAGGGAAGATAGCGGCGCTAACTGGTTGTTGACCATTGACTTTGACCTTTGACAGTTGACTTTTGACCAGTTTGACTTTTGGCCAAACTTAAGGGTTCGGGATACCGATCTTAGAGGTTTATCCTGTTTGAGATTTAGAAAGTTCTAAGTGGAGTTTATCATTGTTAGGAAGTTTGTATTGTCGGGATATGAGGGCACTCGCGTAGAGTGCTGTCTAGCTTGAGGTCGCAGATCATGTGAGTCTTCTCACTATACTATGAGTGATGTTACATACGTAAGTCGCTTTAATTAGTGTATGTAGTACTGTTTTAGTGTGTGCCTTACATGTTTGCCGACGAAAGTCGATGACTGTTGGCTCGAGGGCCGATGACTACCAGCTCGCGGGCCGTTGACTGCCTGCTCGCGAGCCGATGACTACCGACGGATCGGGACAACCCGAGAGTCGAAGGACAGTGGATCTCCGTCGGGTTAACTATAATGTTGTGTTCTATGTGATGGATTGTGTGATATTTTGGAGAACTCAATAAGCTTTGTGTTTACTCTTTCACCCTAACTGTTTTCTTGGTATTTGTTGGCTTGAGCTTGGAGCACGGCTTGACTAAACCGCATATAAGGTTTTGGCATTTAAGTCTTCTGCTGGATAATGTTGTAAACGTTTTCATAATACGATTTTGTATATTTTGAATGTCAAGTTTTAGTTCGGGCTATTTTATTTGACAACCCGTTTTATGTAATTGTACTGTTTTAAAAATGAAATTTTTTACTCTAGATTTTGGGGTGTTACACGTAAGAAATGCTTCATTTGTAAGTTTTTTACGAACCAACAAAAAGAATAATTAGATAATGCAAAAAAAAAAAACCGCAAAAAAAATCCCAAAAAACGCATTGATGATTCAGTTTTGGGATACTCTACTAAAATTGTCCGAAAAGTGAATCAAAAATCGAAATGCTTCATTAAATAAAGAAAAATCTAGAAAAAACGACTTAATGATTCATTTTTTATTGATTCAAACTTTGATTCACTTTTTGGAAAAAAAAAGTGCAAATGGAGAAATTCTTATCTTTACTACAAAACTTTTCTACTTATTTGATCTCACTTCTCTATATCTCATGCTATATATATATATATATATATATATATATATATATATATATATATATATATATATATATATATATATTGACTGCTAGGTTAAAAGATTTTTCTAGTATTTGTTTTATTGTAATTACTATCTCAATTTTTGTTATTCGTTTATTCTTTATTGTAGCAGTAGTTGTTAGAAATAAGTATGATTGGTCATATGGTTTACCAAAAAAGTCATACTTGTCTTAATTTTTTTTGGTTTAATTTTGTCTTTTAATGTTATATTGTTTTATGTTTTCTTTTTAAAAATTTTAATATATTGTGACTTTGTTTATATTAATATATTAATTGAGTTTTGGACGTCAATACCATTTTAATATATAAGTTTAAATTAAGCTCCATATATTGTTAATTATTAATCATCTAAGTAAACGAAGTTTGACGACGTTCTTCTCGCTAAGGCTTGATCTAAAAGACGTCTAAAAATGTTGATTTATAGGAGTATATCAAATGCAGACTGCTGTGCCTTTATAACTTAATTATATATCTTAGCCTTCTATTAGTGTTCGTGGAATAATGATAATACTACTACTAATAAGAACAATAACTAATACTAACAGAATAATAATAATAATAGAAGAAAAAATATAACTAAACCTAATAATAATAATAATAATAATAATAATAATAATAAAATAAATAAAAATTTAATAACAACAACAATAACATTAATAATAAATACAACAAAAATTTAAAACATGAGAAAAATAACAAAAATAGTAAAAATTTATTTGACGATACAACTATTGATTCATTTCATTTTAGACAAGGTGGGGAGGGAGGGTACAACTCGCAATACGAGTACATATAGTAGCATCTTAAAAAAATCGTTGGGGGAGGGGGGTCAAACCAAGGTTGTCAGGATTAAGATCATACTTAAAAGGCTAAGATCGTTTTATGTTTTGTAAAATCGGGATTAAGATTAGAATCAAAAGGTCCTACCAATCAATTAATATACAAATTTGCTCTCAAGGTTATACTTTGTAAAAGTTTCTATTATAATTTATGGTTAATTAAAACATTATAGTAAATCAAATTTAATTTTAACCATTCTGTGGAACAAAAAGAGTTTATTTCATAAAAGGGAAAATGTCATAAAAGGATAACTAATAACATCAAATTTGCTCTTTAGGTCATCAAACTTTTAATTGGTCTTATTTTCCCATCAAACGTTTGTTTTTTGTTCAATTATACCATTATATGTGTTTTCTACCGGGTATCATCGGTTACTTGCCCACCTAGACTCCAAATCAGCTTCTATTATTGATTTATTGTTTTTGAATTTAAAAAAAAAAAGAAAAAAAAATTGAAAAACCTAACACCGCCCTCATCTCTCACATCCATATCCCCAACCCCAAGTTTCCGATAATCGTGTCGTCTTCTTCACTCTCTACTGGAGAACCCTTCTACACCTCCCTCAATACACTCCGGTGATCCCTTCTATGCCGCCACCGATATCATCTTCCTCCCGGTCGACATCCATCTACACCACCACTTCACTTCCGGAGAACCCTTCTACACCTCCCTCGATTCTGTTGAATCCCACCGACGCCGTCCCACCCTCCTTGCTTTGGGTGCTTTTGTCAGCGATCCAGCTTCTCTGGTTTGAACGACTTCTATGCTCGATATCGGAGCTCCTATGGCTTCGTCTGGTACTCCTAATCACTCTTTATCTACTGGTCTATTTTTTGGTGACATTGAAGGTCGTAATGGGGCTGAGAAGGGTCGTGTTGTGCAGCCGGTGATGACCCACTCCCCTTCTCCCTCAATTTTCCCCCCGGTGTTGGTTAGCAAGCATTCTCCCCCTCATTTTGGTGAGTTGTCCATTCTGGGCTCTCCTCCAACCTTGCAAACCTTTGTAAATTCCCCCTTTAGAACTTCCCCCTCATTCCAGTTGGAAATTATGCAGCCATTGCCCCTGTTGCCTTCGGTTTCCAATCCCCTGTGAAGACTAACCCTAGTATTTCTTAGCTTTTCAGGTTTTCAACAACGTTTTGTGGATTTGTTTGAGGAAAAACGACTATTTACTTCTTATTTGAAAATTAAAGATGACTTGGAGTCCACGTGGGCAAGTAACCGGTGATACCCGGTAGAAAACACATATAATGGTGTAATTGAACAAAAAACAAAAGGTTAATGGGCAAATAAGACCAATTAAAAGTTTGATGACCTATAGAGCAAATTTGGTGTTACTAGTTACCCTTTTATGACATTTTCCCTTCATAAAAAACCTTACATTTTCAACTTTTTTCTGTTTAAACCTAAAACTTTATTTTTTTTTCAAAAAAGACCTAAATTTTGGAGAAACTTTTTAATTTAGACCGTTTACCCCGGTTTTACAGGTTATACATACTTTTTTTTTTCAAAAAAAACCCTAATTTTTTTTCTTTTTCACGAAAAAAAACCCTCAATTTCAGTGATTTTTTCATAAAGAAAAATTTTTCTTCGTTTTTGTAATTGACATAACTTTCATATATGATGTCCAAATTCTACAAACTTTATATCCCTGGAAAGGTCGTAAGTAATACTACAACTTTGCTTTACTGACTTTTGTTTGAATATGTTCAGATATTTCGGTACACTGCTTGTTTTCTTATAATAGCTGTATCTTTTGCATACGAGCTCCGTTTTCGACGTTCTATAAGTCGCGGATTTGTAAACACGAATACATAGTGTAATGAATATTATTTAAACCAAAATTATTTGTATGATTTATCTAATTTTTCGCTTCTGTAGTTTATTATTCGAAATTATATCGTTTACTCGATAATTAATTCGAAATAGCGTATTGTAGTATTATAATTTCTAATAATACATTAGGAAAGTTATGAAAATTACATTTCAACGTATTATCCTAATTTGCGCTCTGGTTGACTTTTGTTGACCAAATTTGACGGATGTCACAGACGGGGTCGCAAGAAGCGACGACGTAACACTTATGTGGTTGGAGTTTGAACGGTAGTTGACATATCTTTCATATAAGATATCCAAATTCTACCAACTTTATATCTCTTGAAAGGTCGTAAGTAATACTACAACTTTGTTTTACTGACTTTCGTTTGAATATGTTCAGATCATTCGCTACAGTCTCTTAAAGATGAGCATAAATATAATTAAATATAACTAAATTTGAAAAATTAATTACATTAAATATAATTAAATTAAAATAAAACATTTCATTAATTAAGAAAATAAAATTAAAAACATAAACTAAAACGAAAAATTACAAATTAAAAAATACGACAAACCACAAACGTAAAAAAAAAAAAAAAAAAAAAACGAAACTATGAACAATATTTTTATCATATCAGCTTTGTTTTTTAAAACCATCTCGAGTGCTTCCCCCTCGAGACCCTCCTCCAGATTCGACGACAAAAACTTTATGTCTTTTAGTCGTTGTTTTTATTCACGGGCTCGTTGTCGATCTGGCGGGCTCATTGTTTATCTTCGTAAGCCTTTTCTTTTCAAATTCCATCAGCTCGTGAAGGTTTAAATTATATCGTTCAAACTCCAACCACATAAGTGTCACGTCGTCGCTTTCTTGCGACCCCGTCTTTGACATCCGTCAAATTTGGTCAGCAAAAGTCAACAAATGTCAACCAGAGCGCAAATTTGGATAATACGTTGAAATGTAATTTTCATAGCTTTCCTAATGTATTATTGGAAAGTATAATACTACAATACGCTATTTCGAATTAATTATCGAGTAAACGATATAATTTCGAATAATAGACTACAGTAGCGTAAAATTTGATAAATCATACAAATAATATTTTGGTTTAAATAATATTTATTACACGATGTATTCGTGTTTAGGAATCCGTTGACTTATAGAACGTCGAAAACGGAACTCGTATCCAAAAGATACCGCTATTGTAAGAAAACAAGCCAGTGTAGCGAAATATCTGAACTTATTCAAACAAAAGTCAGTAAAGCAAAGTTGTAGTAATCTTTACGGCCTTTCCAGGGTTATAAAGTTCGTAGAATTTGAACATCGTATATGAAAGTTATGTCAATTACAAAAACGAAGAAAAAAATTTTCTTTATGAAAAAACCACTAAAATTGAGGGTTTTTTTCCCGAAAAAAGAAAAGAAATTAGGGTTTTTTCTGAAAAAAAAGTATATATAACCTGTAAAACCGGGCAAAAGGTCTAAATTAAAAAGTTTTTCCAAAATTTAGGTTTTTTTTTGAAAAAAAAAAATAAAGTTTTAAATTTAAACAGAAAAAATTTGAAAATGTAAGGTTCTTTATGAAATAAACCCAAACAAAAACACCCTTAAAATATCATTTGGCGTGTAAAATATACGGTGAAAAAGTAGAGTAGAGTTTATAGATGAATGAATTACGATTAACTCTATTTCACTCTAAAAAAAGAATAAAAGATAAGGTATGATTGAAAATGGTCGATGTATTTCTCTCTTTTTCTTTATTGATTTTTGGTAAATGTCGACACAAAATGGGATCCACACACCGCCAACATGGATATATTACTTATTACCACTTGTTGATGTATTTTATAAAACATATATCTCATAAAACTCTTTCTCCTAAATTAAATAATTCATACCAAGTCATATTTATTTGATATTTTATATCTTAATATTAATAACATGTTTTAAATAACAATTAAATATATTAATTTGTTCGATTTGATATATTCATATCAGTTTTGGGATTGTATTTGAATATATGTCCAATCGTCGTTAATCAATCACAATTATTTTTGATAAAAGTGAAATCGAAATAATGTCATCAGCAACCGACTTTAGTATCGATGACTTTGGGATGAAAAATTCCATGACAAATAGTGAATCAACAGTAGTTGCTATTCATCACTAAACTATTTGTTGCTTTTAAGATAATTTTGACGGGACACTTTTTAGAAAGATTGGTGCTACAAATTTTGCCGGTGCTTTGTGCGACCGGTCGGCTCTGTCGTGTATCAAACTCAAAGATACTTAAATCACGTGTTGTAAGCTTAAACATATATGATAATATGAGGATCGGGGTTTGCATGTAGGGGTTAGAATATTTGGGATTCAGTGTTTGTGTTGTAGTTAGAAACTTAGAATGCATGCATTGACATGATAAACTCAGCAATAGAAATTGGGTTGATTATAGATAATTATGGTTATTTAAGGTCAGATCTTAGATGTGATTGGTGAAATTGAACTAGTAAAAGGACAGTGTTAACGTTTTGTAGTATTTCCAAAGAAATCCTGAAACGGTTGCAAGACCATAAGGGCATACATCAACGATAAACGGGAAAGAAATTATTAGCGAAAGTCTGAGGCAATTAAACATTCAAAGGAGACGTAAGGTTTTCATGCAAAATTCGTGCATTCCGATTGTTTAACCACGCTTCAAATCTTCTTCTCATCCCTTGGTCGCCTGTGGATGTCCGCCTCCACATCCCCATATCCAACAATTCTGGTCTCCACCTCCTCCCCAGCCCCAACCTCCACCTTGACCACCTCCACCGCCACCGCCACCACCATTACCGCTACCTCCACCTCCACCTCCACCGCCACCTCCTCCACCACCGCCACCACCACCACCATCACCACCTCCCTTTCCACCTCCCCATCCATGACCTTCGCCCTTGCCACTTCCACCACCACCTCCTCCTCCACCACCACCTCCTCCTCCTCCACCACCACCACTACCTCCTCCTCCTCCTCCTCCACCACCACTGCCTCCTCCTCCGCCACCACCACTACCTCCACCTCCACCTCCTCCTCCGCCACCACCACCACCACCACCATTCCCCCTACCACCATTGTGCTTTTTCTTATGTTTTCTCCCACTCCCACTCCCACCACCATCACCACCACCATGGTTCATTTCCATTTTGCTTTCAACCACTCCAATCTCAGAAGAAGTTGTGTTCTTTCCATGCACATTTAATTCTTTTAAAACTTTACGATTTGAAATACCCTTCTTTGCCTCATGATTGAGCCCATCAACCAAATATAGGCTCAAAACAACCACAAAAATAAAAAATGGTCGAATCCCCATGGGTGATTTTTTGTGGCGAATGAGCTCGTAATTAACTCCATTCACATACCATTCTTATATATACATGCATTCCACCAAAATATATGGATACTCAAATTTAAATTCACCATAATTGGCTTCTCCATTGACAACTTGCTAGCCTCAGTCCCCACATTTCGCTGCATACCTACTCAAGGGACTCATTTTTCCAACTATTGAATTTACATTTCTTTTATTATACATCTAATTCAAGTAGTACTTGACATCCATACATAAAACATCACTTGCATATAGACCGCTGAAATTTCATATATTAACAAGCATAACATTGCAATCTTTCATAGCATGTAGTTTTTTTCTTGAAGAACGATTGCATTAGCGGACAAGCAAGACGATGTTGGATATTACATGTCGGAATAAATAAAAAAAGTTATTATATTATCAAGGGAATGGTCAAAAACACATCCATTTTTCACTAAAAATACAACCTTATAATAGACTTTTATAAAAAGGTGTTTATTTAGTAATTAAATAATATTATTTACTAAAAATACACCCTTAATAATTAGAGATATTATTACCTTTATACTATTAATAATTAATTAATGGTTAAATATTTTACTTAATAAACACTCTAATAATTAAATAATTTTTACTTTTAAAATTTTAATAATAACACATATTTTATAATTAATTAATTATTAAATACATAAATACAAAAATATGAGATAAAAAATAAAACATCATTTTTTAGTTTATAAATAGTTGATAAAACATACATTTTTTTAATTATCGAATACATAAACACAAAAATTTTGAGACAAAAATCATATCATTTAACAATCCTCTATAGTTATAAATTCTGCTCCGGAATTACGAGGTCTCAGTTGACGATATAATTCCATGCGTGCCATATACTCGGTTTCCATCTAGCTGCACACGAGGCTCTGTGATGGATCCAATAACCCGACATGGTAGACATTAGGAAATCTCCTTTTAATTGTACCATCCCGTAATGACTATCATACACTAGTGAACACGTAATCATCTGATGGTATGAAAATTCGTCCGAAATTGTAGGCATCAGAAAATCTCATTCTAATATACTTGTTAAATATAATACTTGCATTGGAATTTTCCCGACATTCTGAGACGAGCGAAACTTGTACTGAGCATTGTATATTGTTTTTTATTGTAGAAACATTATTTTCGTCGTGTTCCTTATGTATCGAGAGTATGTCGCGTGGTGCAACATTTTGATTCGTCAAGTCAGCTACCAATTGGTTTTCGTTTCTTTCAACCGCCTAACATAAGCATGCCCGTCCATATGTTGTGCAGGTGGATGATTATGCCCATCACAAATCACCCTCAACATCCAACCACCATATTTTTCTATACGAATCTACTAACTCAAAAGGACAATTGATTTTTTTGGTGCCAGTGTTTTTAGTTGTTTCTTTAAATTTGTATTCGCCGTCGCAATCACACATAAGTGTGATGTAAGAAACTACACAATTTTCCTTTGCCTTTGATCTTTTTGTGACGATAACATAACCAAGAGAGATGCCGTGTTTTGCACCCATTCCATCAACTCATCACGAGACTCGAATACCTAAGATTCAAAAACAAAATATTGTTAACAAACAATAAATAGTAAAATGAAACAAAAATTAATATAATGATAAGTGTTGTACCCGGTCGGTAAAAAATGGTGAAATCGGCATAGAAATTCCACTTCCTTCATTTGAGTTATGTTCAAATAAGTTCCACATATTTTTGTTGAACACTACAAATTATAAAAAATGTTTATGAATAATAAAAATTAAATAAAAACTAAATTTAACAGGTTCTTTAAAATTATGAAAATGTTGGTAATATTTTATAAAATAATATTTTGTAAAACCAAATATTTAACATAAAAAATGGAAACAAAATTGTTGTTGAATCTTGACAGCCGACCTCCTCTGACAAGATGCAACAGTTGAACACACCCTCGACCACCGCCGTTCGACGATTGGTAACCTCCGACAACCGAACACACCAGCCGACGCCTCTCTATTTCTTGTTTACTCTCTTTTTGGAGATATATCTCTTTCCAATCTGTCTTTCTCACATATTTTACCACCACAATGGGACTGCCACAACCGTTTCTGTCCTCTCCCTCCGACGAGATCCGACAGTCTTGGGACTGTCATGAAAGATTTGAGGCCGAAAAAATGGAGCACTCTCTCTCGGTTTGTCTCTAATTCTTCCTTTCTATCTATTTCGATATATATTTCATGCTCTCATGTTCTTTCCTCACAGGCTCTCTTTATCTCTTGTTTTCTTGATGTCAGAGTAGAAGCGGTGGCCGGCGGTAGGATGGCGGTAATGATGGTACTGTTGAACGGCTGTGTAATGTAGCTATATAATAACATTTTTGAAGTTTTTTTACCTAAATCTTTTGGTTTAGTTATTGTCAACTTGGTTTGTTAATGATATTTATATACATTGTAAATTTGATTGTTTTCTGGTTAAGAACTGATTTAATAAAGGTTAATAAAGTTTTCACTGATGGTTGTGGTTAACCATGGTTGTGGTTAACGGTTCTATCAATATTAATGAGAGTAATTAAATTTTGCAGTGTTCAAAGATACATAAAATACAATAAATTAAGAAAAAAATAGTCTTTTAAGAAAGACAAAAAATTTAATAAAATAGAGCATAATTAAAAAAAATATGGAATCTTATTGGTCGTAACATGCAGTGTAAATAAAAAAAACTGACATACAGTAAAAAAGCGTGACATTTTAAATTTCCACAATAAAGAGTTGGCTTTTTAGATAAAGGTGTATCCAGGGTGTATTTGAGGTGTATGTATAGTAGCACCTATTATTAATTATATATAAAACTTTTAGATTTCACATCACAAAGAACGTTTAAAGGCATGAAATAGATACTATATTAGTTTATTATTTATCAGTCAAAATAATTAAATTCTAAATGATTATATATATATATATATATATATATATATATATATATATATATATATATATATATATATATATATATATATATATATATATATATATATATATATATATATATATATATATATATATATATATATATATATATATATATATATATATATATATATAGTAAATGAATCAAAAATTAAAAAGTTTATTTATTAAATAAATAAAATGTTTTTATCTATTTAAAACTATTAATTATAAATTAATTAATGAATAAGTTTGAACTCCCCAACTAAATGCCTTAAGGATTTGAAAAATGTCCATCCATTAGTGTTGGTTATTTTAGGAAAATAGCTCAAGCTTTATTATAACAATCAAGTAAATAAAACAAATCTTACATTCTTAACATAATTTTACTTCTTATTTGATCATATATATATATATATATATATATATATATATATATATATATATATATATATATATATATATATATATATATATATATAGGAGTCGGTTACCGGATTTATAGGATTTTATTTATTTAAAATTAATTGATTTATATGTCAATTACTATTATTCCCCTGTTCGGATTTAAAATGATTGGTACATATTTAGTTACACAGTTACATAATATTTATCAAGATACATTTGATCTTAGTTATACATATATATATATATATATATATATATATATATATATATATATATATATATATATATATATATATATATATATATATATATATATATATATATATATATATATATATATATATATATATATATATAGGGGTGGGATCAACATAGAACCATTATTATGCATAGAACCATAGAACCACCTTATCAACCATTAAATCATTTAAGGAGGAATAAGCGTATGATGGTAATTCAATAAGTAATTCATTAAAAAGGAAACAAAAATCATTCCTAAATAATAGCAATTTAATCAAATCATATCCCAATAAAAGAGAAAAATTGTTGTGTTTGATATTTATCTTCTACAAACATCACGATTTTCTGGATCAAATACAAAATACGCATCTTCTTTATCAATAATCGTTCCTGGATGTCAAGGTCCTTTTCCGTTAATATGTTCATGAATGAAAATATGTTCATTGATGAACATATGTTCATGGATGCACATTTCAAATCGATTTCCACAAATTCGATCAACATACAAAACGATTTTCAAGCTTCTTAAAAACAAAACAACCTAATCTTAATGGATGAACACATGTTCATTTATGAACATGTGTTCATTAATGAACATATGTTCATCAGTGAATATATGTTCATTCATGAACATAATATCAGAAAATGATGATACCGGTTAAAAATGACATTATATGGATAGGTGAAAAGTTGTAGGTCAATGTTAAGAACGAGAACAAAAAGGAATAATCTTAATGGATAAACACATATTCATTTATAAACATATGTTCATTAATGAACAAATGTTCATTAATGAACATATGTTCATTTACGAAAATGTATTCATCGATCCATTAATCTCGATCTCGATCTCTTTCTCTTCCTTGATCCCTCTGTCTCGATCTCTCTCTTTCTTTCTTTCATTCTCGATCTCGACTGTTCAGTAGTGAACATGAATGAACATTTATAAATTGAACCTCAAATGTTCATTACTGAACATAGATGAACATAGAATTTTCTCTGTCTCTCTGTCCCTCTGCATCGATCCATATGTCTCGATCTCTCTTTGTCTTCATTGATCCCTCTGTCTCGATCTCTATCTCGTTCTCAATCTCGAGTGTAGCAGGTGCAGCTGGGGTGATTTTTATCTCGTTCTCAATCTCTACTGTAGCAGGTGAAGGTGATTTTTATCTCGATATCTGGAATTAAATTGATTTCTGGAATCGTCTTCACCTAATTCGATCAATCCAGGCAAAAGAGATACGACCAAACTCGATATCTGGAATCAATTCGAAGGCTAATCTCTAGCAAGTCGTTGAAGCCGTGAATTAGGGAGGTGATGAAACGTTGAGGTTGTTTGGAATGGTAGATGTAGAAACGCTATTATGCCCCTTATGAGTATGTGATTCCCTGCATAATGACTACAATAGTATTGGTGCATCCTTTTAATCTAAGCCACTTAAATAATGATCGTAGGGTTAAAAGAGTGGTTCTATGGTTCTGTGTATAAAAAGGGGTTCTGTGTGTGTGTGTGTGTATATATATATATATATATATATATATATATATATATATATATATGTATATATATATATATATATATATATATATATATATATATATATATATATATATATATATAATGTAGATTGCATATATTGTGTGAATGTATGACCGTATGTGGAGCGTCCGATTGAAATAATATACGGTCATAGATTCAGTGCTTCAACGTAAATACATAAAATTTAATTAATCAGTTATACAATTCAACATCTAAAAATAGTATTTTAGTCTATTAATCAATAATTAAGAAAGGAACTTAACTTATTATCTCCTAATTTAGTAAGATTTTATAATTAATTATGTTGTTAATTATTATATTAAATTCAAATGCGTTTTACCCGATTAGGAATTACAACAATTGTATTAAGAAACCAACATTATGATAAATACATGTCTATCACTCAATCATTCTTAAAGCCACAATATCATTTTTAAAGAATATTAGAACAATTTATAGCATAACGGTGGATGGTGCAGTGGCAGTTTCGAGCGGGTTTAAGGGGAAGGTTCGGCCGGTACCGCCAGTGTCGTGCGGCTTCGGCCGGTGGTGTGTTCAAGGAGGAGAGTTGGCGGGTTGATGAAATCGTTCGGAGTTGAAGGCAAAAAAAGAAATTGGGCAAGCGGGTTGGAGGTCGGCGGCTTCAGCGGCTATTGCACCGTCAGATGCGGGTTGATGGCAGGATGAAGGCTGCTTCAAAGTTTGACGGGTTAGACGGGTATTGTTCCGTCCACCCTAAAACATCCATTGCTATAATATAAAGAATAACAAATACAATATTCTTGAAAATTATACACAACATTCAATACTAAAATAATAATATATACAAATTTTTTTTGAAGAATATACATAAATTCTATATCAAGTTTAAAAATATAAATGAAAATGTACATATTCCGTGAGATTGAAGCATAAACCATCGATTTCGTTATGATGATTTTCTCTATTCTAAAAGAATATTGTTGTTTTTGTAAGCTCAATCTTGAAATGCTAAAAGAATATTGTTGTACCACCACATCTATTCTGAAATAATATTGATGTTATTATTAGCTTAATCTTGAAATTTTGAAAGAATATTGATTGTTCACCACGTCCATTCTGAAAGAATATCGCTGTTTTGTTAGTTCAATCTTGAAATTCGGATTGAATATTGGTATATCAGCAAAAGTAAGGAACAAGAGATTACCAGTTCTTCAAATTGGTGCAGTTGCTTAAACTAGTTGGGATGGATCACGTTAAATAACTGAAATAAAGAATTTAATTCTTGAGAGTTTGAAGTACATAAGCTCTTCTGAGATTTCTCCAGTTAGCAAGTTCATCAATGTCATCAAATCCTGAAGTTTTGATATATATCTAAAACTCGACAGAATTGTTCTGGTTAAAGAATTGAATCTGAGATCAGGGGAGACCAATTAAGAACAATTGCTAAGAGTTGACGTGATAGTACCCTCTCGTATGTTTTTCTGAAAGTACTTGCAATACCTTCAAGCTAGAGTTACCGGTACCCTAACAGAGTCCAGACGGGATAACCTGTTGGAACTCACATCAAACTTCTCGAGATTGGTCAGTTCCAGCAAGGATTCAGGCAACTCACCAGAGAAATTATTGAACGACAACATCAAAGTTTTCAAGCAGCTCAAGAGCTCAAGTTCAAAAGTGTGTCCATCGGTAATACATCAAATAAATTATTCTTGGAGAAATGAAACACTTGAAGAGAGGCACATGATTTCAGGCTCTCATGAACCATGTGCGATATGTTGTTACTGGAAACATTGAACTCCACGGTCTCACCAGACCCTTCGACAGTATCCATGACATAACTTTCAACCTAAAAATCTGGTTGAACGATAGATCAAAAACTTCTCCACAGGTGGCCGTTAACGGTGGTGTTAGGGTTAGGCCGATGAAGCTGTTTAGCAGTTTCTTTGCAATTCACGAAAATGGCTTAATATAAGGTAATGTGATTAAAGAGCCAGTATATTCTGCTTGCTTTAAGGGAATTTCCAAAAATATAGGATTTTATTTTTTTTGTTACTAGTTTAATTGTATACCAAATTCGTGAATTACCCACGTATGTTGATTGGTCTAGAATTTGTCTTACATTTACAAAATATTTGTTGTTCATACATGAACATATATATATATATATATATATATATATATATATATATATATATATATATATATATATATATATATGAACATATATATATATATATATATATATATATATATATATATATATATATATATATATATATATATATATATATATATATATATATATATATATATATATATATATATGCTATCCTAATAAATAAGTAACTCAAAGCCACAAGTCATCTCCTCATTGAATTTCCCACATGCCATTTTCTTATAAATTTAAATTTCTTTAAAAATTAATTGGTTTGAAACGTTTCGAACTTCTTAATGATCGGTTTAATTATCATTTAATTTCAAAATTAATTGTTATCATTCAATTTCAAAATTAATTGTATTTTAATATCATATTATTTTTTAATGTGTAGAATGATTTGGGAGACAATAGAGAGACAATTGACGTCATAATATTTTGAAGAAGGATTCCAATCATAATAGTGAATTTGATTTTAGTACCTGTGACATTCTCATAATCAATTATATTTATCAAAATACAAAGTCGTAATAGTAAAAATCAAAAGCAATATGTCACGATACACAAACAAATTTCTTATGTAAAATTATTAATGTTTAGATATTCTTAATTAATATTTTTTTATATTATCCCGTGTAATACATGGGTCTCACAACTAGTATGTGTATATATATATATATATATATATATATATATATATATATATATATATATATATATATATATATATATATATATATATATATATATATATCAGTGTTGTAAAAGTCGGCCTAGGCGGCCGCCTAGGCGCTAGGCGGACGAGTTCCGCCTACGATTAGTGGTAGGCGGTCAGGTTAGGCGGATTTGTTCAACGGCGATCAAAATCGGGTTTAGGCGGGCCTAGACGGGTCTGGGCGGGTCTAGGTGGCAAAATTTCAAAATTTTCAAATTTCCTAATTTTCAAATTTTCAAATTTTTCAAAAAATTTCAAATTTACAAACTTTCAAAAATTATAAAATTCTCAAAAAAATCAAAATTTTAGCTTTTTAAAATTTAAATTTAGAAAATTTCAACATTTCAAAATAATAATATATAATATATATTTTATTATATTAATAATATATATTTTATTCTATTGGTAATTTCAATTTTTTATTATATATTTAAATTATAATAATCGGTGGCTAAGTTACGATTATTGATAATTAAACTTGTCAAAAATGTCATTAATTTGATGTCTTACATATTTAAACACTTAGATTTGTCAAATTTTTATGTTTATTTGTTCATTTGTAGCAATATAGGTAAAATCTAAATTTTAAAAATAAATTTTGGTACAATTAATACTCCCCGCATAAGCGCCCGACTAGTCCTCGCCTAGACCGACTAGTCCTAGGCCCCAGTCGACCGACCGCCCGCCTACCGCCTAGCGACTTCTACAACCTTGATATATATATATATATATATATATATATATATATATATATATATATATATATATTTATTTATATATATATATATATATATATATATATATATATATATATATATATATATATCTATATATATATATATATATATATATATATATATATATATATATATATATATATATATATATATATATATATATATATATATATATATATATATATATATATATATATATATATAGAAATTTAAATGAGACCATGCAAATTTTGTAAGACGCGAAGACACGATCCTAACTAGCCACTCATTTTGGAGATCAAAAATAAAATAAAATTAAAATAGGCTAAAATAATGAGAATTTTTAATAAAAAAATTTTTCTACTAATTTTCGCTACTTATTCTATCTAAATTTTTTTTTTGAAATTAAACAAATAATAATAAAAAATCGATAAAAAACCTGGAAAAATCAAAAAATTATTCCAGTGGAATGTTGATGGATGTTGCATATTCTAATAGAATATTACACAAAATAGTGTAATATTTCACCAGATTATGAAAAAAAACGTTAATGTTTTTTGTTTTTAATTTATTTTTGAATAAAAAATGATGAAAATAATAAATAAATATATTTTTATTCAAATTTTTTCATTTGTTTTTGTATTTTGTATTTTTTTTATTTTACACCCAAAATGAGTGGCTATGATTGCGTCTCCCGGTCTCACGAAATATAATGGTCTCATATGAACCTAACCCTTTATATATATATATATATATATATATATATATATATATATATATATATATATATATATATATATATATATATATATATATATATATATATACTTTGGATTAAATACATTTGGTAATTATTGTGTGATTGTGAGATCAATTCTAGACCATTAGATTGAAAAATATGTGGCTTTGATGATAATGACAATTCTGTAAATAAAATAAAAGAATATTTAATTCACTGATTAAAAAGGGTGAATAACGGTATAAACGACAATTAGTTGTGCATATAAACTAGGAATGAATTATGTTAAAAACAAAAAGGCTACTATTACGCCACACGATCAATTATGTAAGAAAAACAACATTACAATTATCTTCTTTTTCGGAGAAACAAATCAGTCACGTAAGAGTACATCGATGAAGGAGCACAGTGATTCTTGTTGAAGTAAAGATGCATTCTTGGATAATGAATGTGCAAAACAAGAAATAATATGCATCCTTGGAGAATGACATGTAAAATTCGTTTTTGAAGAATTGTTTTCTGGGTTAGGAGTTTTGCCACATTGTTCATGAGTGAATTATAAGCATTTTTGCATAAGTATTCTTTGGTATGTTGGTGAAGAATCTTTAAAGAAAAAAAGAAAACTGGGAATAGAAGAAACCTGCATTTTTAGAGAATGAAGCAACATATTCTTGAAGAATGACTTTACAGTAAAAAACGACATATGCATTCTTGAATAATGAAATCAAAACAAGAAGAATGATTTTTACAGTAAAACAAGAAGAATGACTTTAGAATAAAAAAACAACATATGCATTCTTGGAGAATGAAACAAGAAGAATGATTTTTACAGTAAAAACAAGAAAAATAGTTTTGAAGTAAAGAAACAACATATACATTCTTGGAGAATGAACGTACAAGAAGAATGGTTTTTACTTAGTATTCTTGAAGAATATGAAAAAAAACAATGTATAATATTTGCCACATATATTTATAGTAAAGAAATTAAACTATTGACTCTATTTCTACCAACTTACGTTGATTGCCCACAAAAATTTTGTTTCATCGTCACTGACCATGGAATTGGAGGACCTAACGTTGTGTAATCGGACCTGGGTCCTGCAAGTCGGGCAATTGGGTACTTTTGTTAACCATTTGTCTAGAGATCTCCCATTCGTAAAAAATACTCCAAGCAAATCGAGCAATCATCGGAGGTTGCGGTTGGGGATTCGTCCGCGGTGGAGTATTAGAAGAGCAGGAGGTGATTATGTATGTCGTGGAGGGAGACGAAGGAGGTGCGAGGTGCGGTTGAGCGGAGGAGGAGGCGTTGGCGGCATCGGTGAAGAAAATTGTCCCTAGTGGTGGTGCTACGTTTGTTCATCTATCAACTCTAATACCTGCCATTAAAGAGAAGCTTAATTAGGACTTGATAGATGTTCCCGTATAAGAAGGGAAGAAGAGGAGAGAGAGGTAGATAAATTTACCATCATACCCCTTATAAATGAGTGGACCACAATTGGTCTTACATTCACACAATATTTAGAAAATGTATTTGAACATATATATATATATATATATATATATATATATATATATATATATATATATATATATATATATATATATATATATATATATATATATATATATACACACACATATATATATATATATATATATATATATATATATATATATATATATATATATACATATATATATATATATACATATATATATATATATATATACATATATATATATATATATATATATATATATATATATATATATATATATATATATATATATATATATATATATATATATATATATATATATATATATATATATAGAATAAGGATCAATTGAGGCCAACAAAAAGGTTGAAACCGCGAGGACAGATCTGGGCCTTCCAAATACTAAGATCTAAGGCTGATATAATCGTACCATTTATGTAATTTCCAAAAGTAATGTGATGAAATTACAATTTTTTAAAAGTCTAAAAGGGTATTATGGTCATTAATTTTTAAACTATATTTATCAACTCCTAGAATCACTCATATACACACACTCTCTCTCTATAGATATATATCAACTCCAAACCTGTAAACCCTAATCTCGTATCACACCATCTCCAGTCATATCACACAATCTGCAAAGCATACGACTTTATAAGCATGGTGGCGGTGGTCTTGCTACTCGGACAATCAAACCATTTACAGTCGTATCACACAATCACACCATCTACGTATACAGACCTGGTGGCGGTGGTCTTGCTACTCGCGAATCTGCATCTAGATACATACTGTTTTTGGCCCACGACATTGATGAAATCGGACAAAACACAGAGGTTGTTCGTAACTCAGTAGTCGATCTTAATTGATTTGGAAAGGTTTTAATGATTGCCGCTTTTAATCCTTTTGAATCAGGTCTCGTTCCCGCTTTCCCCATCTCAAATTTTGATTTATGTATTTCTTTTTCTCTCTGTAATTACCGAGAGCACTGATGTTTGCAGAGCAATATATAAATGTGGAGGAAACCAAACAAAAAAGAAACACTTTCGAGTATTTCATCTACGACACTCATAGCAAGGTAAACGTATTTCATTTGTGTTGGTACTTATTAAAATAATTTGTGCAATTAGTGGAATCACACATGTAGAGTTTATTGGCCAAAAACACCACCTGTATATTGCTCGAGTATCATTAATGGAATCACAGAAGCTCTTAATACTCTAGTTTCCTTTTATTCAATATTTATAGTATAATACATTTATTATATTGGGGGAATCTTATATAATATTATCTCCAAGTCATGAATAGGTACTTGGGATATTTTTTTATCGTAAACTAAAACTCACATTCAATCTAGGAAATGTATCTCTTGAATCAAAACAATTTTTGCTCAATAATCATCGATGATTATCAAATCGAATCAGTTTTTTGTTTCATTAATCATTAGTGATTAACGAATCTAATCTAAATAGAACAACAGTTATAATCATGGCTGATTATAACTTTCAACATATTTAATATGGTTATAATCATTTATGATTATAACTATGGTTGCATAGATGATTAGAACACCGATTATAATAATTGTTTTTATCATTGAGTGAATATACACAACATTATAAAAGTAACTGTATGATTAACACGTATAAAACGTAACTATGCAGTGTTAATCTTTATGTATTTGTAAGTTGCTAGTTATATCCATTGATGATAAAATGTGTCAGAAACCTCTGTTATTTGGGGGGCTAGAAACCTCTGTTAAGTGTTAAGCATGAATAAGTAAATTTGCAGTGTTAATCATTGGTGATTAACATTGTAACTGTATGTATTTTTGTGTTAAAAGTTATTTATGTGTCAATCATTAATGATTATGACTATAATCATTGATGATTATAACTAGAATTATTGATGATTATAAATATAATTGCATTAATAATTAGAACATCGGCTATAATCATTTCTGATTATAACTTTAGCTAGGTTTAATATGGCCATTAATCATTTATGTTTAATATGGTTATAATCATTTTCTGATATCATTGAATTTGATTTTGCAGGTTTGTATCCAAGAACAACAATGATCATGGATATCTCATCCTTTTTCGTGTATGGTGCAACAAAAAAATTCAAAGCAAACACAACGATGTGTGAATTCATTTATTGTTACGATATTCTTCATTAATAAATATAACTTGAAATGTAGGAATTCATATGTAATTTTTATTTTGTTAATGTTTATTAACTTATAGTTAGATGTGTAGTCATCCATGATTATAATTAAATGCATTTTATTCATTCATGATTAAGAATATTTTGAAAATTTTATCTTTATATCGTGTTTTATTCATTTTATATTTTACAATCACATTTATTTTTTATTTTTAGAGATCTAATCATTTATGATTAGAAGTACATTGTGTTTTATAATCATTAATGGTTGAAATGGTATAACTCAAATGATCCGATGAAAAATATATTTCGACCGAAAAATGATAATTACTATCTATTAATAATATAAAAAAATAAAAATAAGTAAAAAAAGTGACGTTATATCATATGATATTATTAAAAAATAAAAGTTAATTTATAATTTTTTTGATAATTAACAATCAGAATCCTAAATTTTAGGAATCAGAATCCTAAATTTTAGGAAACTATAAATATTGTGTGATCGTGTGACCAATTTTAGACCATTAGATGAAAAGAATGAATGGTTAAGATGATGATGGCATGATCATAATGAATTGAAAAAATAATTATTATTTTTAATCAAATAAAATCAAAAAGGGTAAATTGGACATTTTGTTGAAAAAATATATAAGGAAATTCTGGATTTTAGGATATATATACCAAATTTCATGGAAATATCCATATCAAAATTTAAAATTAACATTTTTGAATATTCATATTTGATTTCAATTTCCTAGAGATTAATTTGAAGTCTTTTCGAAGAATTAGAGTGCCATTCTTAAAGAGTGTGAGTATTTTTATATCAAATGTATAAAACATAATGACAAATACATTCTGAAAGAATAGAAATGTACATTCATTTGACAAACTATATTCTGAAAGAATAGAAATATACATTCATTAGACAACTACATTCTAAAAGAATATAAATATACATTTACAAATTCTTTAATATTACACTTAATTGTTAAATAAGTACACTTCATTTGACGTAATAAACTACCATTCTCAAATAATATAGCCATTGTTGAAGAATTCTCCAATTTTGGCCTGCCATTCTCAAAGAATATAAACATTTTTGAAGAATGCTCCAGTTCCAATCATTCATTCTTAAAGAATCTACCAACGAGCAATAAACATTACTCGGTCCTTAAGGAAGAACTCCCATACTCCTCCTCCTGAAAACATGGAACCAAACATGATTGAAGATTATGAGTTTGATACCATCGAATTTGAAGCTGAAGAAGCAGTAGAAAATATAATAAAAAAGCTAGAGTTTGATAAACTTTGAGCCTAGATATGGAAATGCCTCACAAGCCTTTTCACAAACACCTGATGTGCATGATGTGCAAGATTCAATGGCCAATGGCCGCCCTACCACATCACCAATAACAGTCGTAGCTAATGCCATTCGACCTATATCAGAGCTCAAAAGGTTAAGTTCTCGCATAATGGCGTGGAGAACAGGGAATGCTGTTATAGCTAGGGCTGCACTGACTCTCCAAATCGAAGAACCTTTCTTCAATTTACGGCTTAAAATTACCGATTTGAAGCCTTACGCTTTACATCATACTCTTTCTCGTGACCCCTGAAATCGAAATCAACAATAAAACTCTATCTAAATCAAATGAAACAATATCAAAAATGGCAAAACCAAAATCGGAAGAAGGGATAGTGAGAGACACGTCCAGCCTAGATCGACCGGAGGCATGATAATTTGACCGGAATCACTGACCAATCCTTATCAGATTTCACCTGCACCTGCGCATTAGCGGGGGAGGCAGAGTTGTACCACCGTTCACAGCAGGTACTGGACGGGAGCATCTAGGCTCGAGATCCATCGGAGGCCTGTAATTTGATCGGAGGCGTGTTGATCAGAGGCACTTCTTTGTGGCGGCAGATCCAGGGTTACGTTTTGAGAGAGAGAGAGAGAGAGAGAGAGAGAGAGAGAGAGACGGATTGATCGTATAATAAGGAGAGATGCAGAAAAAGAAGTTGTAACGCCAAGATACTTTATTATATAATTATAATAAAAGGGTAAATTGGTCATTTTACCTTGTAAGGGTAAGATGGTCTTTTGGACAGAAAAGTATTTGGTTTGAAATAATATTTTAAGTTTTGGACTTAAAATGTTATAAAAACTGATTTTTGGTCGTTTTACCGAAAAAGGGTATTTTGGTCATTTGACCAAGTCAACGACCAATTATGTAAAATATTGTTGGTTGTGACCAAAATGTAAGAAATGGAAGTTTTATTGTAATAAAACTTGGTTATTGTGGTCAAAGTTCAAGAAATGGAACTTTAGGACCAAAAATGTAAATTTTTGGAGTATAAATATAGAGAGTTTGACTCTCCTCTTTGACCAGCTCATTGTGCAGCTACGGGAGTGGATTTTGGAGAGAAATTTCTGGAAGATCATGAAGCTTGAGGCAAGGAATTGGAATCAAGGTTTGGAATGGGTGATTCCTAAACAATTTAAGGTTAGTAACTTGATTTCTATCCAAGCTTTTGTGTGTTCTTCACATGATGAACTAGAAACTGCATTTGCAGTGATGATTATGTGTTTAAGTTGATGTAATACTTCCCTTAAGTCATTAGAATAAAGACTTAACTAAAGAAAGTGGAAGTAGGTTGCTATTAGTGATGAATTTGAAGTTTGGGGTTGTTAGAACTAAGAACCCTAATTCTTCATTTTGATTGAATTGGTTGTTTTGGATGGTTGAAAACCTTGTTAAGGTATAAGGTTTTAGTCCTAGAACAAACCCCAATCGATTAAGGACCTGATTAAGGCCTTAATGGACCAAAACTGCTTGCTACAGTGCATAAATCGCGACTGCCCAGGAGCTCTGCACAGGCGCAGGGCGCAGTGCGCCCAGGATCAGGGCGGGGTGCGCCCAGGCGCAGTGCGCCTGATTCCTGGCGCAGTGCGCCTCCCAGCAGGGGCCAGACAGGGGACTTCCGACTCGCTAACTTTCGTTTGGCTTGTCCGTTTTAGCTCAAATTTGGACCATAGGCTCGTTATGGTCTGAAAAGTTTGGGAAAATTATTAAATTGAGTTTTCGACCCCTCGGGGGCACTGTAGATCGATTCGAATGCCTCGGTGAATAGTAAAATTCAATAAAAGTTAGTAAACGGAAAGTTTATTAACTAGGTATTGTTTATAATGATATTGTATTGAACTCTATTGTATTAGAGTTAATTGGAATGGCTATTAACCTATTATCATTTGGTATATAAATGATTATATAGGTGTGGGACGAAATGGTTGTGGTGCACGCAAAGGCAAGAAACAACCGGGATTTAATTGCAGCTAGCATCCAGGTGAGTAATCTCACTGATATCATATGTGATATATGATGATTGATTTGTTACAGGTTGAAATGGCTTCGAGGGATGAAAATGACAAGTGTAAAAATATATGTAAACGACAAGACCAGATAAGCCGTGAGTCATTGCGATGACAAGAACGGAACTGTGAGTCAATACATATATATATACACTATGAAATGACAAGACCGGAACCAGCCGTGAGTCAATAAAATAAAATGACAAGACCGGAACCAGCCGTGAGTCAATAATACTTATATAGACAATACCGGAACCAGCCGTGAGTCTAGGCAACAGCGGGATCTTCCTGTGAGCCATACATTTACTTTTATAGACAAGACCGGGACCAGCCGTGAGTCTAGGCAACAGCGGGATTTTCCCGTGAGCCACATGTTTCAGGCAACAGCGGGCTAACTCGTGAGCCAAGGCAACAGCGGGCTAACCCGTGAGCCATATTTGATCGTGTAGAAACTGTTAATAGATGATGTTCCGGTGCGGCCTTCGGGCTATGTCTTCGATGCGGCCTTCGGGCTATGATGTTCCGGTGCGGCCTTCGGGCTATGTCTCCGATGCGGCCTTCGGGCTATGATGTTCCGGTGCGGCCTTCGGGCTATGTCTCCGATGCGGCCTTCGGGCTATGATGTATATACTGAAATGTTTTGGTACGGCTTGTATAGTCACGACAAAGGATATGACTTATATAGTCATGATACATGGTATAGTCAGGTATGACTAAGAAAGATGGGACAGAAACAGTACAGACTTGATATGATTGGTATGCAAATAACAGACAGGGTATGATAAAGTGTACAATTACCTGATGTGATTTGAAAATCACATGATATTATGGTTCGGCCGGTAAGGCTACACAGTAGGATGTGAAATCCTCAGATACATACGGTTAGCCAGTAAGGCTAGTAGTCTGGGTTCGATATCCAGACAAATATATGAGTGTATTTTTATTGTACACGTTATTTGCAGATATGATTACTCACTGAGCTTTATAGCTCATACCGTTTGTTAAATGTCCCTGCAGGTTAGCATATTACTGATAAGGGACAAGATAGAGTTCGTGACTTAGAAGTGGGACTCGTAGATGCTGTCAGTAGCAGCCCGGCTTCAAAGGAGATTATGGTATTATATACTCTCCTTGATACACTTGTACCCGTGTTTCTTAAAAATATACCCCTTTGTTATGGTTTTATGTATAAAAACCTGTATTTTAAATGAAAAATTTTCTGGGGTGTTTTGTTTTAAAAGCCGGGTGTTACAGAAGTGCCCTTTATAAATGATTGGACAAGAATGAGTCACACATTCACACAATATTTAGTATTCACATATGAACCTATATATAATATATATATATATATATATATATATATATATATATATATATATATATATATATATATATATATATATATATATATATATATATATATATATATATATATATATATACTAGTTGTAAGACCCGTGTATTACACGGGATGATACAAAAAAGTTGTTATATAAGATCTAAACATTAACTAACTTTATAGGAAAAAAGCTTACAGAAAAAGACTGCAAATACATTTGTTTAGATAAATCAATAGAAAATATTTGGATTTAAAAACATCCAATTGAGAAAAGATTTCATGTCAAAGCTTCTTTAGTCCATGGTACTATTCTTCATGGTAAAAGTAGCAACATACTTTTATTTATTTGATGAGATCCCCCAGCTTGTGCTTCCTGGAAAATAGCAACGTACTTTTATTTATTTGTTTATTATAACATCCTACTTTTATTGTAGATTTTTCAAAGTACAATGCTATGATTGGGTACATTTTTTAAAGTATAATGTTTTAATGAGAAAAAAAGTAAATCGGCAGTGCTATAATACAATAAATAAATAAATAGAAGTCGGTTGCTATATCTTACCAGATGTCGGTATCTCAACCTTACCTGCTGGCAAAGACCCAGGCTGACTATGCTCCAAAGTTAAACTCACTAAAAATTAGAACAAGAAAAATATCAATGTATTCTTATTTATTTGTGTATTTAGCATCCTACTTACAAATTTTCTATTAAAGCATTGTACTTCCATTTTCTGTTATAGCAGTTACATTGACATATCTACAATTGAATAAATATTTCAAAGAAAAATGTTATGATAAACAAACCAGTGAAAGTAAATACCTATTTCAAACATTGACATTATTGGACAACATAGACAACCTACTTTGTGACGATTCCGTTGGCTTGTTGACCAAGAATTGCACGTGATTAAATGTGTTTGAAAAGCCGAAAAAATGCATAAAAGATACAAATCATTAAACAAAACTTTCCACAAGTTAAATGAGCACATTATGATAACAAGAAAATTTTTGCCCTTTTTATATTTTCAGACTCATATTTAACTCGAGTCCCTCCCAAATAAAAACGTCTCATCCAGTCTGACACCACCAAAGACCTTGTACGCCAACTCACTTGCTTGCTGTTTATGTCATTTAAACAAATTCAAACGGTCAACTCTCTAGGATACTATCTTTTGAAAAAATTACTCGGTTATAAAAATTAAACCCGTAAATTACCTTGCATAGACAAAGTACCAAAGCCATTAAGATATGTGACCAATAGACACCCAATCACCAGGGAGTACCAAAGCTTCATGTTGACACGGTATAACCTTAATGATGTCAGTTGATGTCTCCTTTCTAGATATAAAATAAGTCAAATAAATTCAAAATAAGCTTCATGTTGACACATTATAACCTTAAGACCAAGAGGAGCGGAGCATGTGGTGAGTGCGGGGTCCTAGGTGGCTTCACCACACCGCACGGGAACACCATCCCGGTTGGTGTGGTGAAGGTGAGGGGTTGGGTTTTAAGGGGTTGGCACACCGCACGGTTAACTCCTCTCTCTCATCTCTTTTCTCTTTCTTACACACATAACATATATATATATATATATATATATATATATATATATATATATATATATATATATATATATATATAAGTGAGTGGTAGTGAGTGCTTACCATTTCCTAGAATTGAAGTGGTGAGGGGTTAGTGAGGGGAAGGTGAGGTGGCGCCTACGTGGCACTCCAACCCCTTGGGGTGAGTGGTCACGGCTCCGTTTCGTCTAATGATGTCAGTAGATGTTTGAGAAAGAACCTTTGATAGACGGTTGCATGAAGATTCCTGGATGCTTCCTTCCCATCTTGATCACATGAAATTCTACACAAGTTCCATAAAATAATTGTATCACTAAATTTTCTACATTTTGAAATAACAACAAATTACAAAAAATTAAACCAGCATTCACTACAGCATGTCAAATTACCAAAAATTTGATATGATTTTTGAAGAATAAAAAGAGATCCAAATATAAAATAAGAAAATTTCAGTTACCCCCATTTAAGTACAAAAATATAAGTGAAAAGTACCAAAATGCATTCAAGTTACAATTAGATAAATTCCTAAATTTCTGACCTTCATACCAGTTTTCGAACTTTCCTTCTAGATTTATTTATACGAACTCTGAATACTGACAAAAACTCAAAAAAATGAAATAAGGGAGAAATAAAATTAGAAATATAACACATAAGATTGAGCGAGAAAGACAAAGTGAAGAACCTCGGTCTGATCCATCTGTAATATCATCTCAGTCACCTTAGCCGCCCGCCTCTGCCTCTAGCTGTTCCACCAGTGGGTACAAATTCTCCCCCAACATCTACAACAATAGTTTTTTCACATACTTATTTACATTTCACAACATATTTAAAAAAAGGCTTCTTACTGTTCTTTGCTCTGTTGGAGAATCATTTGCAAGTGAAGAAGCCAAAGCACCAATCTGAATCGGCAGTGCCATTCCAGGCTAACGCAACTACACTACATTCCCGATGTCATATGGAACAGAACCCGTTCCCATTGGAGGAGCATCGCCAACATTATCTCCATGTGGGTAACGTTACATCCTCCCATGTTGAACCATGTGTTATTATTATTATTCTAAAACTATTACTTTTACAGAAACATAACCAATAAGAATATGTTACATGATAGAAAGTAAACATCTCAACAAACCTGTTGTTGCATAAGAGGAACCGCTTGTTGCTGATTCTGCCCAACGCGCCTTCCACCTGGACGCTGTCCTTGCTGACCTGGCAGAACCATTGGCATGAAAAAGTTAACCATTGGACCACCTCCTGGTGCTCATCCCTGGAACAAGTTGCTGCTGGTACCCAAATCCAGGCTATCCACACAAATAAAAGAATCATAAATTAACTCTCAACAAAGATGGACACCCATAATAGCAGTGCGATTATGTGTCTTTTCCAATAATATCAATGTACTTGTATTTCTTTATCAACAACATAATATCAATGTACTTCTATTTCTTTATCAACAAACAACAATAATATGTCAGAAACAAAATACATTGCCCCATATCAAGTGTAAAAGATAAAGTACATTGCTATTATTGGCAACAAATGTAAGTATGTTGCGAATATGCATAACTAATATATCTATGCTGACTAAAAAATTAAGCAAATTGTCTATACCGGTAGCAAGTGTAAGCAATTTTTCACAATTCTTTTCATTAAAGAGTTTGAAAAAGATGATGATGGAAGTGAATTTACTTGGGGAGGAATGAAGGTAGTGTGAGCTTGAACATAATCATTTATGACCTAGACCGGGACCACCAGGTGGGTACATCACTACATTGGTCATTGGCATACGAGGACCTCCAGGTGCAGGTGTCATTGCAATTGGCCTCATCTGTGAAAACTGTGACTGTTTTCCATACAATTTAAACCATCATCACCAACTTCAAGAAAAAAGGAAAAAGGAAAAAGATAAAAAGTGTACACACACGTAATGCTTTTTTAAGTACAATTCAATCAAGCAGGATGATATATAAATGAAAATAAAATCATACCAGAATTTATTCGATCGATTTGGAACCTTAGCCTTTACAAGGTCGATTGAAAACATGAGTTCGACTATAAGAAATCATAACTAAGATATGAGAAAGATACACGGAGGATAGGCTGGATTCCAAGAGGGATATGCCGAATAACATCAACCGGCAGTTACCAATCAAACATGATTGGGGGATAGAGGCGTATTCGTGGGCGATGTTGACGAAGAGATACAAATCGAAACTGATAGGAGAAAAACCAGGAACAATTTAAACGGAAAAATTAAATTGAATGGATGAGTAAACCGACGATTAAGGAGTTTAGAGAACAAATTTATTTTTTTTAATAAATTCAAAATCATGAGAAAATGACATGTGGCCAAATGAATGTGGTGGTGACATGTGACATTGAGTTACATATTTATTAGGATAGGATATGACTAGGTTACAATAAGAATGACAATTATTGTGTTACCTTGTAACCAAATCCTGGCCATCCGATTTTCATTCTCGTAAGAATAAAAAAACTGAAAATTTTTCATTCTTAAAAGAATGAACTAAATTTTGTACATCAAAACAACAATAATGGAATGAATTGTTTCAATTATGACAAAATTACTAGAAAATTTACATCACAACAATAAGAATCTACAAAAATTGTAACAATTCTGGAAAGAATGAAAATATTTTACATAAAACAACAATATTCAAAATGAAGAGATAAGTCATTCTTAAAAGAATGTGTTTTAAATGAGTTGTCCATATTGAAAGTTAGAATTTTGAATGATAACATATGATGTAATTGAGATTGGAGATAAAATTTCACGTGATTGTGATTCGAATTCGTCAAGCAAAAGCCATCGCCACTACAAACTCCACCCTACGTTCCCACTCCTCTTTCTATCTCTTCTCTTCTTAATTTCTCTTTAGGCTTTTCTTATTTAAGTTTTTAACACATTTTCTAAATTAATCTACAAGGTTTCTCGAATCCTTTTCGTAGATAATGTTAGGTTTATCAATCGGTTCATACCTAAAAACCGAAATAAAGTATTTGCGCATAATTGTTTTTCGGTGGTGACAAGATTAATTTCGTCTTAGATGAACTTGGCATTGATTACAAGTTACGTCTTTTGTACAATGTTTTACCCATCCTTTAAAGATAAAAAATGGTTGCTTTTTACATTTGCCACTTGCTTCACCTGAACATTACGACAATAAACTTTATCGTATCGTACCCATTATTATAAAGAGGACTTTCTTTTCTATTTGCAAATTCAAGTTGAGACCTACTTGTCTTAGTGTGCATCTTTTATGTATCTAAAGCATAAAAATGATGAAGAAATGTTTGTACAATCAATTATAACTTAAACTCACTTTCCATTTGTATGTACGACTTTCGTTGTTAGGAATAAGAATCCATAAATACACAATTAGTATGCAAAGAAACAAAGAACATTATACGATTAGAGTGATCGGCTAATCCATACACGAACTAGACATATATTTTATTAATTGTAACTGTCAACACACCATTTCTTCTTATGGCTACAATCGGCATATAAACATAAGTTGACTTAAAAGAACTTGTGGGTCAGGGCCCACATGCCAAACACGTCATCAACTTTAACATGCATTTTGGTCTGTGTATCTCAGACCTTAGTTGAGCACTGCAGCTTGCATGGCAGACCTTATTATTGAGCATTGCAGCTGCAGTGTACCAAGCACCACATAACTTGACTCAAGCACCACCAGGAGCAGACGCATGATTTACCTATAGCGGTGGCATCGGAGATGCACCCTATTAAGTAGTAACACTTTTTTTTCTGCGGAGTTGCACCCTATTAGAAAAAAAATTGCACTACGTGTACGAAATTTAGGCATTGCCTAGGCCATCCCAAGACCCATACAAACCGCTACTGAGCACCACAAACATTGTCATCAAGCATCGCAATTGTGGCATACTGAAAACTACAGACTACATTGCAGCTAGACCGTAAGAACCACCATAGATATTTAGCTAAAAGTTTTCTCCTAAGGTGCTGCAACTACTAAGCCTCTACAACAACAATAAGGTTAAAGGGAAGATGAGACTAAACAAATCAATAGCTCTCATTAGTCTAACCAACCAATTTGCAACCATTTAAAAACAAGAACTCTATAACCCCCTCCCCCACGTCCACCACATACTCACATACACATGCGCGTGCACATAGATACACATATGTACATACATGCATGCATACATACATACATATATACTTACATAGACACACACACAAACATATATATATATATATATATATATATATATATATATATATATATATATATATATATATATATATATATATATATGCACACACACATACATACACATAGGGATTGGATTAACACATAACCAAAATTACAAACACTACCATAGAACCAGACCGCTAAATCAAATTAGGGTGGTAAGTGTATGATGGTAAAATGACAATTATATTTAAAAGAAAACAATAATTTATTAATGATATTTGTAATTTATAGTTGTTATTTGAAATCAATCCCACCAAAATAAAATTTAAATCAATGATAAAAAAAATTAGTTACGTCTATAAAAAACAAATCAAGCATCAAACATAAAAAAAGTACGAATACGATCGATGTTCATAACTGAAAATTGAATATTAAGGTTTATTGATGAACATTAAAAAATATATGAACTTTCATTGCATATTATTGTTTATGTTCACACAGATTTAGTACTGGAGATTTATGAAGGTTCATACGCATATGTTTATAGATAAACATATGTCTATGGATGAACATTTATACAAAAAACACAAAAATTAGTCATGTTCATGAATAAACATATCTGAGTGTTATGATCAAACATAAATATCAACTATATGCATTTTCTCAATGTAACTTGTGAACTAATGTTCATGGACGAACATTGTTTTCAAAAACTCAAAAAATTAGTCAGTTGTGAACATAGGTTTAAGGATGAACATTTATACAAAAATTAAAAAAATTTGTCATCTTCATAATTGAACATATATCAGTGTTATGATTAAACATAAATATGAACTATATATACATGGATGAACATGTATACAAAAACCAATAAATTTCATTCGTGTCCATAAAGGTTTATAACTGAACATGTATGAGTACTTTGATCAGACATAAATATAACCTATATATTCACGGATGAACATTTATACAAAAACCAAGAAATTGAAGTAAAAAAGTATCAATCTTGATAGCTGAAAATGGATGAACATTTATACAAAAACCAAGAATTCCAGTCATGTTCATAAATATTTTTTGAACTAAACATGCAATTACATTAATACAACAACCCTGAAATTTCATGCACCTTATAGCTGCAATTCTAGCTTCTATTTCTCGCATACATTAATCCTCATTCAGGTACAATCGAACTATATCACCACCATCATAATTGGACCACTGCTGTCAAACGATCATAACCATCAGACCACTGATGTTGAACCGGATCACAACCATGATCATCATTCACTATTAATTAGATATCATTTGATCAAACATACCCATATGTATCTATTTTTTTCCGACTATAATGTGGCATTAGGGTTGTGATAGTACAGAAGAAGAAGAAAAAAAATAAAGGGGTCATTTTTTCATCCTGGTTGTTGTCGTATCTGTGAGACAAAGAGAGATGGGGAATGTAGAAATCAGTTAAGGGATGTTGTGGATTTCATAGGAAGGAGATAAGGGAGGTGAGATAATTATGGAATATTGTTAGTTTGAATTTTATTTCCTGAAAGAAAGAAAAATATTGATAGCATTTAATTGTAATAAGTCTTATATACCCCTCCAACATTATTTTAGGAATGAAATAAGTTTATTTAAATCAAAGATGTTATTTTAATCATATCTATTGGTTAAATGATCCACTGGTTTGAGATAGTGCTCTATGATTCTATGGTTGAAATGGGGTTTTATGTTGATTCTATATATATATATATATATATATATATATATATATATATATATATATATATATATATATATATATATATATATATATATATATATATATATATATATATATATATATATATATATAGCGTCCCGTTCCAGTGAGGACTCTTTTTTCGGTGAGGACTCGTAAAGAAAACTTAAAAAAATTGAAATAATATAAAAAAAAAATACAAATCATAAAATCGAGAATATTACTATATCATTATCAAAAAAAATTTGGATCAATCAAAAATAGTAATGATCCAAATTTATTTTTTGTTTTTTGGATCATTGTTTCATTCTAAAAATAATAATGATCCAAAAATTTTTTTCGAATTTTTTTCTCCAATATAGTACTATCATCCATTTTATTATTTATATATTTTTATTTTTTTCAATTTTTAAGGTGTTCTCACGAGTCTTCACTTTAAAAAGAGTCATGACCCGATCTTATATATATATATATATATATATATATATATATATATATATATATATATATATATATATATATATATATATATATATATATATATATATATATATATATATATATATATATATATATATATAAAGAGAAAAGGAGAGAGATAGCAAGGGGTAGTGAGATATGGGGATGCAATACTGACTAGTTATTTTGGAAATCAAAAAATAAAAAAATAATAAATAATAAATTTTAAAAATACTTTTTTGTAATATTCGTCATTTTTTATTCAAAAAAGATTTTAAAAGAATTAGAAAACATATAAAAATTAGCATCTCAGTGTACATTACAGTAACCGGAATATTGTTCATAATATATACTATTAAAATAATAGTATGTGTAGTATTCTACAAACATATTATTTAAGATTTTAAAATTTTCATAGTGTAATATTATAATACACATATTAATAATATTCTATTAAAATAATACAGATATAAGTAATATTCTATTAGTATTACATCTAATGTTTAAAAAATATGTTTTTTTATTTTTTTTATATTTATTTGGATAAAAAGTGATGAAAATAATAAAAGATTCCATGTATTTTCTATTTTTTATATTCTTTTTGTTATCACCTGAAATTATTGGCCAGAAACGCATCTCTATGTCTCATGAAGTCGTATTGTCTCACATAAACCCAACCCTTATATATATATATATATATATATATATATATATATATATATATATATATATATATATATATATATATATATATATATATATATATATATATATATATATATATATATATATATGTATATATATATATATATATATATATATATATATATATATATATATATATATATATATATATATAGAGAGAGAGAGAGAGAGAGAAACTACACTCTAGTTGTCACGGTGTAAGACACAATCTTCTTGTTTGATGCCTAGTTGTGATAAGAAATGCTTCAACTAGATAAGTTTATTGCTAGCTGTTATAATAAATATATACATAACTTCTTTGGTTGATAGAGCAACTCTCCTATGTAAAATAAAATTTGAACTATTGATCATACCCCTAACTATGAACACATATCTTGTAGTGATTTTAACCAAAGCTGCACAACCTCTAAATTATGGATCGGAAAAACCATCTAGGAGTACCTTCTTCCTACTAAAACATAAGGCAGCCTCAAAAGTGCCTTTCAAGTGGCATAACAGCCAGTTGGTTTCTTCATAATATTGCTTTCCTAGATTTGACATGCATCTGTTAACGACTCTTACTACTACATGAGCAATATATGGTCTATTTCATACCATAACCTATTTATGGTTTCCAATTCTATGGCATAAGGAAAATTACCATGTTCTTTATTGTTTTCTTATATCTTTGGTGATTGTTTCTTTACACTTTTGTCAACCTAAATTTATGTAGGACTTTCTTGATGAACTTTGAATGGGAAAGATTTAGAGTACCAATATCTTTGTATCTAACTCTGCTCATGCCTAAAATCTGCTAAGAAGCTCCCATTTCCTTCATCTTGAATTGTTTGGACAATTGCTTTTTTAATCTGTTTGTCACTTGGATGTTGGATCTAGCCACCAATATATCATAAACTTATAATAAGGACATTATATAAGAGTATATAAACTTTTTCAGATAGCAAATTTGATGCATATAATATCTTTTGTACCCAGTCCTCATCTTAAATTTATGAAAATTCACGTATCATTACCCTGTAGGTTTCTTCGACCCATACAAACTTTTCATCAACTAGCATACCATATTTTGTTTGTAAGAAAATTAAAAACATTCTAGTTGTGCTATATCGATATCTTTTTACCATGTTCTCTGTGCAATAAGGATGTCTTCACATATAGCTACTTCAAGTGTAAATATTTTGCAGCTAGAATACAAAGTACAAGTCTGGTTATGGTTACCTTCATAACTAGTGAGAATATGTTTTTGTAGTCAACTCCTACTTTCTTTTGAAACCCTCTGACCCTTAATTTTCCCTTGTATCTCTTGAGCATATTAATCTTATCCGTGAACCTGAATACCCGCTTATTCTTTAAGTTTTTTCAGTGCTGGTAACTTGACTAAGGACCTATGCAGTTCTCGCGGTCAAAACCGTAATCGTGGTAACCTACCGATATTTAATTTTGCGGTTCTCGCAGTGGTATAACGGTTTTTTAGTAATATGTAGAATTTATATATTAGACTATTACTAGTAGAATTAATATCATAAAAGTCATTCAAGAAACATCACATAAGGATTAATTTAAGACATAAGTCACACAACTTAACATTCCAATCAACATCTGAGTCAAAGTATCAAATTCAAATTTAATCGCTGATAGTAAATCGCGGTAAATAGCGGTAAATCACGGTAAATAGTGATAATCGCGACGATTTTATCGGTACCGCTATTTTCCACCGCTAAATTGAACCACGATTATGCTGATCACCGCGAACCGCGATACTGGCGCTATTAAATGCATAACTAAGAACTAAGGATGGTTCTTGTCAAGTGAGTTTAACTAATTTTAAATGACCTTCTTCTATTATATGGAATCTTTCATCCCTAAGGACTTTAGATAAGTTTATGATTCTACATTCTCTATCAGCAACAAGTAGTTTACTAATAAATAATATTTTCTTGGAGGTTTTCTTTCTCTAGTGAATCTTTTGGTGGTGGGAGTTCCTGTCTCTTCCTCTTCAGTATATTTATAATCTGAACTCCTAATATCTTTTATGCTTCCCTATCTCTTGATCCCCAGACTTATCTAAACTCCCACAACTTCTTGAACTTTCACTTATCTCATATGTTATGATATATCTTGTAATGTCTTCCTCTGAAACCTCATCACACAGAACTTGACTTTCTTACTTCTGCTAGAGGCTTCAACAAGATCGCTTTTATAAAGGGAATTTTTATTGATTTTTTCAACCTTTCTTTTGATTACCCTTTTGATGTGGTTATCCTAGAAGTGATAACTCAAGTCATGTAACATTCGTATTCCAGGCGTAGAATTTTCAAGCTTAAATCGATAAAACGAATCTTGGTTTAGGGAACTCATAAATTAAAAAAATAATACAGGAGAATAAATTTAAATTTTTATTATATGACTAGAATATAGTTCAAAAGGCCAAAATAAAGTTTTGATGAGTCGTCGAAAGATACAAAATCCCATTTGGTAGAAAAATGAGAAATTAAGACGTAGGGACTAGAATCATCAAGTATACCAAACTTAGAATATTATAGATTTGAGTTGCCAAGGACTTAGATGTTGGAGAATCTATGACGAAGGGTTGATGTGGAAAGTTGGATTTTGTTCGGCATTTCCTTTAATCAATAAAAGGACCATTTTTGCGAAATGACCAAACTATAGGTAAGGGGTTGACTTATTTAATGACCTAAATGAAGATGAAATGTGGTTTTCGGGCAAGAGTCTAAAGTTCAAAACATTCATTTAAATGGGGAGTCTTTAAGTGCTAAGAGTTGGATGTTTTGGACCTTGGGGGACCACTCTTGCCAATACTTAAAACTTAAGATGTATATAAGTATGAGATTCTCTCCATTAGAGCTGGAACAATTTTAGAGATGAAGGGGCTCATTGATGGGTAATTTTAGGTTTTTAGGAGGAGGGTTATGCTATTTTTGGAGATTGATTCAAGCCTTTGAATTTCATTGGTGATTCTAGGTAAGAAATCTCTTGTTCTAGTTGAAAACCCACCCGGTTAAATCCTAAAATTGGATGAGTTAGAGAGACAAGTTCTATGATCCCAAGTAATTAATTGTTGTTCTAACCATCAAATGATCATTATCCAACCCATGGATAATTTAGAATTATTTTTTTTGATGTTTTGGTTCATATAAATCTTGAAAATTGAGACGTTAAGAATCCATTGTTGAATATTGTTTAGAATGAGGATACAATGCCTTTTAGGTGAATAAATCTAATCTTAACTGTTTCTCAATGATTCCAACCTTTATAAATCAACCAAACCCATTTGTGAACTTTACTTGTGGACTGGAATTGGGGATTCCATAGTAGGTTCTTGTTGGAATCGATTTATAATAATCAAGGTATGATTCACTTGTTGATGACCATCGGAGATAAGTTCTAGATAAGAAATGTAAGTATGGTGTAATGAATGACTTGATCTTGAGAAATTGTTCATGTCTTAATGGATAATGAGAATTTAGACCATTAAGCTCTTAATTAAATAAGATATGAACACATAAATGAACCAATAAAAAGGAGCAAATTAGCATTAGATTTTGTCATTTCATGTGCATTGAGGTTTGGAATTGATTAAGACCCTAATTGGGATAGATTGGGACAAAAGTAAACTAAATTGGACAAACATGCATGTTTCACACGGTACACATGAAAGAATGGACTAGGCCTGCACAACCCGCATGGTTTTCATTCACGGTGCACGCGACCCACACCCCTACCCCATCCAAACCATTCTGAACTTACATGAATTGTTGGTATGGTTTGGGGATTTGATCATAGTGTTTGACCTCCTTTCATAGAGAATATTTCACGTAAGATTTACCTTAATCTTTGTGACTTTATTACCCCCACCCGTTTGGGATCAAGAGTGATAGTTCGTTCCTTTTTATTATAGGAGAAAAGTGACTTGGTGCAAGCTTTGGTTAAAGTAAGAAAGCTTTCGACTGCTTATCGAAGGTGAGTATACTGGTAGCACACGTCCGTATAACTATTTTGTGGTATATGTTTTGTTTTTCTTGTTGATGCATCATTATTATATGCTAAATGAATATTATATGTACTAATAGTGCATTACATGAAATGATATTTTATGTAGTTATTATAATTAAGAAGTATGAGACTTTTGAAAATGTTTTAGCATCATATGTGTTCATTCATGCATTTAGGATTGGGCTGAGATCTATAGGGTCCTTGGGTGAGGATTCTCTTCAACAATGGGAGGTGGTGACTTGTAGTGGCTCATAAAGATCATTATGGTGGCTTATGATGAGCATTGTGGTTGGGGTGATGCCTATAGCGGGCATTGTAAGGACTTGTGGAGAATAGTGGTGAGGGGAGGGTTGAACTCAATGAGATAATGATGAGGAGTTGAACTTAGAAAGACTTGGGTTTGGGATAGTTGCATATTGCATCATCATGCATTATATACAATAACTATCCATTAGATTTTATTTGGTGAATTTCAACTTGGGTTATTTGAAGTTATTGCGATGTTTTCATAATGATTTATTTTATTTGAGGTGTGACAAATTATTGATATTGATTTTGGGGGTTTTGACTCGAGTTTGATGATCGACCTCATCTACTCTAAGTGAGTTAACCTCGAGTATACTCACTTGGCTTCCACGTTGCCTAGCTTATTTTGACGTATGTTCAAGTTGAAGACTTGGAGAGAAGCTTAGAGTTGTTGGAGAACTTTAGAATGCCACGATTTGTGTGGTTCCTTAAACTATGTGTCAAGTCCATTAACGGGGTATAGAAAGTGCGGAATAAGAACATCATAATCAAATATATGAGTTTCGGTGGTAAGGTTTCCATGCATAAATGAAAGGAGAATACAAAATTTGGATCTAGATCTACTATACAAAGAATAAAGAATTTTCTATGTTATTGCTCTCAACTCTCACAAGGAACTAGATCTTTGTCCACTCCCACAAATGAAATACAACATGCATATTTATAGGGGTGAAGCAAGCCCTAGGGGAATATTCGCCACAAAGTAAAGGTGGGTCCTCCAAGCCTCCATGTCATCACTGCACAACTTTGCAACTCGAACAATCTCCCCTCAAAGCTTGCGATTGATTACCCAAATCTTCCATATTTCGAGGCTCTAAGATCCAAAGCATGAACTAGCATACCAAAATCTGAATGTGACGTGGCAATGAAAAACAAGGATAAAGTTACTCAAAAACTTGAAGCTTCAGCAGTCTCCAAACAGGGGTTTTGGGATATCTGAAAATACGAAGCAGGCAAAAAGTGCAAAAACTAACCCTAAATGAGCATCTAAAGTTGGAACCCTCCATGAAATCACACTTCTGAATCACATTTATGATAAGTTTCTTGTTTCCAAAAAAAAACTGAAAACCCCCCTCAAAGTCACACTAAACTTCAAATAGTCCATGAAAAACCGTTTGCTAATGGTATGAACACCCAATAACGGCATGTAAAAAAATAAAAAACATGATCTTAACCAAACCACATCAAGAAGAATTGGAACCAAGTCAATATAAGCATCATGGTTGGAACAGATATTGCTCAACAAACCATTAAAATAATTTCTAACTTCAACGATATTTTCCCCAATCTCTTCAAAAATCCCGAATCTGAAAAATAACAATGTTTTCTTCAAATGCCTATACACCAATTCTCCCCCTTTATTTGATCAAAAAGATAATAAGATCAAATAATACATCAAATTAGATATGAGAATATTTTGGAACAGAAAAGACTTATAAAAACCCGCCTTCACAAGTTGAATAAATTATGAAATACGAGTCAGAAAAGTCGAAAAATGGAAATGTTTACTGCACATTGAATTTTCTGATCTTCCCTTGATTTTCGACACATATATTGCGCAAGTGTTGTTCATCCTCTATTCAACTACTCATCAATAAGAACCAAAACCAAAAATAGAAACCGATCTTGAAGGCATTGTTAGATAAATAATATTCGAAAAAAACTCGAAGAAACCTTAAAAAATATATGAATCTGAAGCACCGAGGTTGACACTTGAAAAGGTAGTCAAAGAGTGGACGATCGAAGACCCAAAAAATAGTATCATCTGAAGCTTGTTGGTCAAAGGTCTGACTCGAATATGAAAAATGTTGCAACTCGATGGCTTGAGTTAAATAAATGTAGTCCAAAACAAAAGTTGGACCAATCATCATTTGATGCAACAATTTCGAGTTGACAAAAAAATTCATTAAAGTCTTTGAGTGTAACTCAAGATGGGTAGAGATTTTATTCAAAAACCTATATCCTTCAGATAAAAATAATATATTCTACCCAAACCTTAGAATAATAAGGAATATCTTAATCTCGAAACAAGATATTCAATAAAGCATAACTGACATTCGAAATAAAGAAAAAATACCCTATCACACATCTCTATCACATCAAAAACCCATAAATCCTTCGAATAAAATCTCTACTAGTCGAGGACACTTTTTGAACCTCTACAACAATATTTTTGGATCAAAATCAAGTTCAGAACCTAAATAATATCAAACGAACTCAGAGTCATCAGCTTCTTTAGGAGTTGTAGGTAATATTGAATAAATAATTATAAACCCATACAACATCAGATCTATAAAGTATAAATATTCTTTTATCAAATCTAAATAACTACTATGGATCTAAATAACAACTCAACCAAGGAAATGAAATCTGCTAACCATTATGAAATATATTTTGAGTCAGCAAAAATATGATCAAGGAGATAAATGAATATGAGAGAGAGAAACGAAAATCAGATCTGAAGAATGATTTTGGGTCACCAAAATAAACATTATCCCTTTCCTTAAACCCTAGACCTTATAAATCAATCAAATTCCAACATTTAGGGTTTCAATGAACAAAAATGGATCAGACCAAAAGAGCAAATTCCATGAACAATAGAAGATGATAAACTTCAGAATATGATGAAAAACAACAGTAGCAATAGTTTCTTAATAAAATCTCTTCAAAACAGAAGCAAAAGTATGATAAACTCACCAAAACATCAGATCTCTAATGATAGTGAATAAATCTTGCTAAACCAGGATCCTACCTTGAAAAAATCATGAGATCTTCAAGGTGAAGCTCTGATACCAATTGTTGAGTCCTTTAACAGGGTTTAGCAAGTGTAGAATAAGAACATCATAATCAAATTGATGAGTTTTGGCGCCAAATTGTCCATGTGTAAATGAAAGGAGAAAACAAAATTAGGATCTAGATCTACTATATAAAGAATAAAGAATTTTCTATGATATTGTTCTCAACTCTCACAAGGAACTACATATTTTGCCACCCCTACAAATGCATACAATATGTATATTATAGGGTTGCACCAAGCCCTAGGAGAATATTCTCCACTAAGCAAAGGAGGTCCTCCAAGCCTCCATGTCATCACTACACCGCTTGGCAACTCCAACACTATGTTTTGTTACTAATTATGATACTTCATTGTTATATATAACTTAAACACTTTTGATATGATGTTTTAGGACCAAACTTCCACATATGGTGATTTATAAACTTTGTTGTGAACTTGTAGGGTTAAAATGATCTTTTTATAAAATACCCTTAGCGAGGGGTGTCATAAGTCATCCAAACCGAAGCTGATAGAAGTATACATCTTTTCCTTCAAGCTTGTCTCTATCTACATCATTGATCTTGATATAAGAGACACAACCAAGTACCTTTAAGTGTGTAGCAGATACCTCCTCACATTGCCATTTCTCCTCTAGAATCTTGAACTCTATATGGATTAGGGTTCCACGATCGATTAAATAAGTTGTCATGTTGACAAAATTTTCCTAGAACATCCTTCATAGACATGCATGTAATCTTATGCTCTTTGCCCTCTCACTTAATGTTTTGTTAATCCTCTTAGCAACTCCATTATGTTGAGGTGTTTCTGGAACCGTTTTCAGCATTTTGATCCCATTTTCGTCACAATAATCAACAAACTCTTTATTTTGTATTCCCCATTTTATATGACTTGAAACACTTGATTTTAGATATTTTTCATTTTTCACAGCTACTTTCCACTTCTCGATGATACTAAACCATTCAAATTTATTTTTGAGAAATATAAACCTTTAACTTCCTGTTAGAATCATCGATGATAGTAACATGATACTAAGGGCCCCCTATTGAAGAAACGGTTTTGGGTCCATAAACCTCAGAATGAACCAAACTTCAACTTTCAAGCCTTGGATCATTGCCCCATCTTCACAAAGGTGACATTCTTTTGTTTTCCAAAAACACATGTCTCACAGAAGCCAGCTGTCACACTCTACGAATCTAGAATTTTCCTTTTTGAAGCTAACATCTTCATTGATTATTAGTCATATGTTCAAGTCTTTTATGTCATATAGTAGATGCCCATGCATCTTCTACCTCTTCATCTGCCCCATCTGTAGAAACATAAACTATATAAAGTGTTCCATATTTTTACTCCAGTAACAACTAGGCTCTTTTTTATTACCTTCCATTGGTGATTACCAAAATTAATATGGTGTCCTTTGTCATATAAATTTCCCATTTATATCGATGACCTCTTCAATTCAAATATATATATTTGAAATTTTTTAATGTCAAATTTGATTTTTGAATCTAATGTATTATTGAGTAAAACATCATCGACGCATGTGATATCAAGGCTCTTGTTATCTATTAGCCTCACTTTTCGACCATCGATCATGGAATTTTGCATCACCTCTTTGCAATGGTTAGCAATAAATGAATAACCCAAATTAATAATCAAATACTCAATCAGACTTTATACAAAGCAAATTAGGGCATCATAAAGATCTGTTGCCATATTCATATCCTTGTTGCTATAAGGTTTTGGACATTGATTTTTTAGGAAACCATTCTTTTTGCAATTCCAACGGGTTATTTTTCCCTATTATTTAACTAACATCTCTTCATTGATTTCAATCTTCCTCTATCGTTACTCTATCTATTAGATTTTTCCCCCCTGTCTTCGGTACTTAACAAACTACAGGATTGTTACCTTGTATTCCTTTTGCGAATATCCTTACCTTAGTAGTTCTTGATAAATAACTAACTACTATAAATGTTCCACACCAACTCTCAAGCAGTGAAGATAATGACAGTAATGTATAGACTTCATCATCAAATTTAATTTCAACCAATACTAACTTAGACAGTATTGAACTAAATTCATTTATGTGACCTGTCACTGACATTCCTTCCGTCATCTTCATATTCATCAGCCGCCTAATTAAGACTACCTTATTTGTCATTGAAGGTTTGTTGTACATGTTAGATAATGTCTTAATCAGCCAAAACGGTGTCTTCTCGCTGACAATGGTATACACAAACTTCCTTTCTAACGACAACCTAACCACATGTAGAGCCAATCGATCCAACATGTTCCAATCCTCCAGCTTCATTGGTTCAGGTTTTCTATCATTTTAGAGTTTGTGTAACTTTTTCTGATACTAGATGATATTAATTGATCTTATTTTTTCGCCTTCAGCAATAACCCACTAGTTTAAAAGAATAAGAATTCATAAACACACAATCAAGATGTGAAGAAAGAAAAAGAACACACGAAATTAGCGTGCTTCATAGGGTCAAAGTGATCGGCTAATTCACGGATGTACTAAAGAGAGATTTTAATAATCATAGCCATCAACACATGCTTGCTGCTTAAGGTTACTCAAAGTAAATGCATATCTATTTATGAACAAATGTGGACTTACAACTGCTTGTGGCAAGGCCCACAAGCCCAATACGTCAATGAAACCGAACAAACCATCTTATCTGTGCACCGCAGACCTAAGTATCAACCACCATAGATCTGTTTATTGAGCTCCACAAACCTTGTTATCGAGTACTGCAACTAAAGTGTACCGAACCATGTAGAACTTGACTCGGGCACCACATAGCTGCTCTTGAGCACCGCAAATGGTGTATTCGACACCGCAGACTCTAGACTCCACTGTAACTGCATTGTATCCCTTGGGAAAAATTATTCCTTTGATGTTGTCATTGCTAAGTCTATGTAGTGACAATGATGTCAAAGAAAAAATAAATCGGACTTCATAACTCCACGTTAGTTTCCTAGCTTCTCATTAAGGTTGGCTACATAGTACATTATTTATTGTTGCACCTTTTGATCTATTGATCCTGGGATATTAGCACTTTGGGTATTTAAAACCTCTTTCAAGGTTTATTATTTGGATGTTCATTCATTTTTTTAAACTATAGCTAACGCTTCTTTAACAAGATTATGAACATGTGATATCTATGTAAAACGTTGTTTATTGTTATATCAACTTAAGTATCGTATAATGTCATGGATAATTAAAAAGGTACATACATGATCCCCGATGACGCCATGAGGTTCCAAAATTGCAATTGGACAAGTAATTTATAGCACGGTACACCATCTAGGAATCATGTGAGGAAGGTAGAGTGGGTTCGATGGCGTGCAATGTAAAATATAAAGATGTTAGTGGGTGGCAACTGGCAACATCGATTTTAAGCCTTGCTTTCAAGGTGAAGTGAAAATTCCATATTTAACTAAATTAAAAATATTTTTTTATTTAAAAAAAACATAATTTTCTTGAGTGTATGCTAAAATGTATTTGTTCGGTCAATATTTACATAGTTATAACATAAATTTGTCACGTATTATTCCCGCAGACATGAGGAAGTAATTTGACCAAAAACAGTGAAGATTGTCACAAATTTAAGAGCTTGTTTTACGCATCAATAATAATCTACATTTGTTTGTATCGAAAAATAATGTCAATATACAAATTTTAATTATGATTGTAATTCGTCTTGCCAAATGGTGATCTTACTAAAATAAACAAGTTTCTTTCGTAATAATTGTTATTTATATCAATAACTAATGTAAAAAATGAGTATACTTTATCATTTTGTAATTATCGTTTTTGATAGAGCAAACAAATATATAGAAAATGATAATAACGTAAACTAATTAAAAAACATACGATGTAATAAAAACTTTATATGTTGGATACCACCACCATATCACCGACCTTACACCAAATTGGATTTCGTTGTTAATTTTTTTGTTTTTGGCTATAATAATGTTAACTTTTAAAAATAATCCTAATAAATTCAAATTTCGAATTCTTATAAAAGAAATGATGTTCGATATTTTAAAAGAGCAAATTTCAAAAAACATACTAAGTTTTCAAAATAATCGATTGTGATACTGTGCTTGCGTATCAAATAAGACACTGAGTTTTCAAAAAAATTAAAATTTGACACTATGTTTTCTAATTTGTTTCAATGTTGCTCATTTTACTGATCAACATAATTGTCAACTGACGTATCAATTTTTGATGGCATGGCTCTGAAATGACTTGATGGCATGACACTTTTTAGTGACATTACTTTCTTGGTATCAAAATTGAAAAAGAAAAAAACATAGTGGCTTAACTGGGAAAGAGAGTGAATTAATTGATAAAAAACGGTGTCAAAATCGAATTTTTGTGAAAAATTATTGTATTTTGTGCAATTTACCCTAAAATAAATCATTATTTACTTCATCAAGTATTTTATTTTTTATTCTCATCGATTATTCGACTTATAATTGATGTCAGGAAAAATATCTATTAGAGTTTGATATTCTTGAATTTTTAAATTTATCTGTTTAAAATATATATTCTTAATCAAAAACCATTAACAATGTAAAAAATTTAACATGTTTTAAGCATTTTATCTGCAAATATCATATATTAATGGAATATTTAATTTCATGAAACTTATAATACATTGAATGATTCTGATTTGCAAATTAGTTTAAGGATTGCTTTTGCCAATATAGATACCTAAAAATATAATCTATCAATTTATTCTATACTTTAGGTTTCAGTATTTATGTTTGATGTATTCTTTTGTTATCCAAAACATTCTCACTTCTATGCTTATTTAAAAGGGAAATTTTCGGTTATATCCTTACAAAACTTTGTAATTACGCGTATATCCTTATAAACTTCCAAATTACGTATATGTCATTGTAAACCCTAAAAACTCACTTATATACCTAAAATTATATTTTAATATTAATTAAACATTTTAAAGATTAAAAAACCGATTCTAAAATTAGATTATACCCTTTTTACTAAAATACCATCCATAACCCATGCTTGCTTCATGCTAAAATCAATTGATCCACGTCTGCTTCACGCTAAAACCAATTAATCACGAGTTCACGACCCTAGTCTTTTGCTTTTACTCATCCTTACACTTTTCTTTACCTCAAGTAAATTCTCTACTTTGAAATTTCGTTGTTTATCCTGTCTTCGACACCCAGCAAGGGGGTTTACATGTAACAATCTCAGCCATTTGCTTCGATGATTTTGTATGTAAAAGTTATTGTGTCTTGGGTTTTGTACTTGGGGTTACCATTTGTTTCTTTCTGCTGATATAGACCGAAGTGTTTTCTCCTGATTTTGATCAAACGATGAAAATCTGATTCATAAGAATCAAAATCCTCTGCATTTTAATTTAAAGTTGTCGTTTCTTATTATTTCACCACTCCAAAACAGATTTGCATTCACACGTCGTTGTCTTCCTGTTCATTTTCACCTCTGAATGCTATATTCATATTTTTAATAATAACACGTATTCAAATGGAAGTCACTTTTTTAATCTTTAAAAAATGTTTAATTAATATTAAAATCTAATTTTGGGTATATAAGTGCGTTTTTAGGGTTTACAATGACATATATATGTAAATTGGAAGTTTATAAGGATATACGCGTAATTACGAAGTTTTGTAAGGATATAACCGAAATTCTCCCTATTTAAAAACACATTATCTATTTTTACTATTTATCTACCGGTATGCATAATGTCAATCGATGTCAGACTCTAATAGATATTTTCATAACATCCATTATATGTTGAATCATCGATGAAAATAGAAAAAAGATACTTGATTAGGTAAGTATTTATTTATTTTAGGAAAAATTACACAAAAGATACTAAGTTTTTACAAAAGTTTGATTTTCACTTGTGTTTTTTTTTTCAATTTACTCATTGTGCTTTTCTTCTCAATTAAGTCACTTCTGTTTTTATCAAATTTGACATCAAGAAAATAATGTCATGTCATCATGTTAAAAAATAACACAATGTTAAAGTCTTTTTGAAAAAATAGCACTGTGTCATGTCATATAATGTCGAATTTTTTTTAAAAAACTTAATAATATGAAGTCTAGAGACTAGAATGATCCATGAAAGTTTTTTTGAGAAATTTTTTATTTTTTGATTTTTATAAAAATAAAAAATAAAAAATACTTTTTTTTCAAAATATTATGATGGTGTTATTTTTTCAAAACTCCATTATAACTGTTAAAGTCTTTTTAAAAAAATAACACAATGTTAAATCAAAAGTTCGATATTAAGTTTTTTTTTTTTTTTTTTTTTTGAAAATCTACTCTCTTAATTGAAAAATAACACAATGTTAAAGTCGAATTTTTTTAATACTTAGTATCTTTTTAGGAAATTCCTCTTTTTGAAAAACATTAGAGTTTCAAATTTATAGAAAACATGAAGTTTAAAAATAAAAAAAATAAGATTTTCAATTTTATTAAAAAGTCATTAGTTCTTTTAAAAAAATTAACATTTTCGAATTTTATAAGCACATTAGATATTTGAAATTTATTTTAGGTAACATTGTATGATCGGGTGAGGACTCCAATTCAGGTGAGCGCGAGAACTAATCTGGACCTCTGTTTTTGAATAATGAGTGGCTAAGATTCAATGTAAAAAATGTTATTTGTTTAAAAATCGAAAATAATTGGTGATTAACACAAATAAAGAAGGGTAATATGATAATCTAAACGAGCCCCCTCCCCATTTGCGACACTTGTCGCAATCTCAATAAGTAGGTCTTTTTAATTCCCCCACTTTGTTTCAATAATTTTTTTTTCTTTGTAAAAAAATTATGAAAAAACGAAAGTTCTTAAAATTTAATTCTCTACACAACAAGCACCATCATAATATTTTGAAAAAAGTATTTTTTATTTTTTATTTTTATAAAAATAAAAAAATAAAAAATTTCTCAAAAAAAACTTTCATGGATCATTCTAGACGTTATATTATTAAGTTTGTAAAAAAATCGAAAATACGTTTTTTAAGTGTATATTTTTTATTTTTAAGCAAAACCCCATCAAATTAGCCAAAAAATGCCCATGATACAAAATATGAAGAATCAAAATATGTTTTATGATTCAAACAGTTATAAGCTATATTTTTTATGAATTAAAACTTATTATAATCCAAAAATGTTATGAATCAAACTTATCATGATTCAAATTTTAAGATCCAAAAATATGTCTTAAATTTTGGATCATATCAAGATCTACAAATCAAACTTTAATACTCAAAACTTATAATGATCAAAAAATCATATGAACCAAAACTTATTATGTCATAAATATTATCATTCTTAGGTATAATGTTCTTAAACTTATAATCCAATATTCAAAACTTGTTAAATCCAAGATCCAAATTTTGTTATGATTCAAAATCTAAGCCTTGTTATGAATATTATGTCTAATAATTCAAAACGAATTAAAAAGACAAAAATGAGTTTTAAACAAAAAACAGTTAAAAAATAGTAAAAAACGAACAAACAAAAACGGAATTTAAAAAAAACTAAAAAAATGAAAACAAGTAAAAAACTCGGCTAAACTTTGTTGTACGGACGTGCAAAATATGCGATTACATCTTCGAGTCCGTATCATGTTCCGTGGACGAGCGTCACATGCGATTACGTCAAATACAATAATTACGTTTGACGTTATTGCCCTTGACCAAATGATTGGACGAGAATTGTCCTCGTAGTTCTAACCAAAATTGGAGTGCTCAATTGATCGTCACCATATATATATATATATATATATATATATATATATATATATATATATATATATATATATATATATATATATATATATATATATATATATATATATATATATATATATATATATATATATATATATATAGAGAGAGAGAGAGAGAGAGAGAGGGGGGAGAGAGAGAGAGAGAGAGAGAGAGTGTGTGTGTGTGTGTGTGTGTGTAACACCCCAACTTTTACACCATTTTTTTTTCAAACTTATTTCACATTTATTTTATTTTACAAAACGTTTTATTATACAACAGGGTATCACAAATTTGCATCACAAACCATAGTTCAAACCTGTCTAGTATACATCTTTCACAACAATGATTACGGTCCCGTACCCGACTCTTTTAATGCCCTTCCTGCTTACCTGAGTACATAGCATTTTAAAACAAAATACGTGAGACATAATGTCTCGTGAGCATTATGGGTTTAGACCCAAAAACAGTTTACCAAAAATATCATTATTCTTTAGACTTTCAATATTTCTTTTTCCTGTGAGCGCACCCACAGGTATTCCTTGTTTCTTTCTAATGGTACATTCCTACGAGCGCACCCGTAGGTTTTATACGAGACGCACCTGTATAGCTACTTCCCCAATAGCATGAAACGAATTCATCTATCAAGGTAAGACAACTACTTCGCGACGGGAGGTACCATCCCAGTAGTGTCTTTTTGCCACCCCTACCGCAGCAGGCCGTGGTCTTTATCCGGATACTTCTCAGCTTGTCAACAGGGCTCAATCACTTTATTATTTTCTTGTATTTCATTTACCATTTCCGTACACACTTACCATTCCTTTATTCCATTTTCAGTTTCATAAAACATTTTGGTTCCATAGAACCATTTCCTTTTTCATTAAATCATTTCCTTTTTCATAAACATTTTTGACTTCCAAAACATTCTTTAATAAAATTCATTTTTGCTATGTACTCGAAAATCCACATAACACTCACCTCGAGTCACCTAGGAGTTATTTAGCTTCTTGAACTCCTTTTCCTTTCACTTGGTTATTCGTATTTGAACCACCACCTATTATTTGAAAAATATACATTTATATTCAATTCATATATATATATATATATATATAACAATTAATTTTACAGCACAAGAGTGCCATACTATGCAACTACTGATTATAATTAGGCTACAACGCTCATTACCATAACTTCCTTTAATTTGTAAATTTTCCCGAAATACGCGTATTTTACAACAGTACCCTCGGGAAGTCGTATTTTGGTTCCGACAATTTTCTTCAAAGTTTTGGGCCATAATAAACCTATGTTTAAAATTTGGGATCAAACGGACAAATATTGGTCAAAATCTAAAAACTCAAAATCTCACTGCATGGTCTGCTGGCGCCGCCTCGCGACGCGACCAAGGGTGTGGTCGCGACTCGAAGACTGCATGCTTCGCGACTCGACCAAGTGTCTGGTCACGACTCGAAGACTGCAACCTTCGCGACTCGACCAAGTGTCTGGTCACGACTCGAAGACTGCAACCTTCGCGACTCGACCAAGGTGGTCGTCGCGTCGCGATCGCTGCTGGTACAGACCAGAATGTCCGATTTTTGTGCTATAAACTCTCATTTTTCTCTTGTTAAGGCCTTATTGCATGACTTAATCACTAGGAAATGTTCCAGGACCAAAATCCTTCATTTACATCAGGTTTTAACCCATAGAAACAACTAATTCCTACTTCAATTCCATAAAATCCCGTTTTTAACATTTTACACCCAAAAACACCAATTTTCAAAATTAATCACTTGGGGATGTCTTAATACATCCTAAGTGATTCCTAAGACTCATTAAAAACACTGGAATCAGCTTTGAATCTCATGAACCCGTGGGTAGAGTTCATAAGCTCAAAACCCCCAATTTGACAATTCCTCAACACCCTTGTGATTTGCGTGTTTACTTAGTTGTTTAAGCTTGTTTAGATGGAGGAAATCATAGGAACAACCTGAACCATGACCATGATTTCAGATTTCAGTTTGTCCCCAGGATGAACACACAAGAAATTAGGTTAGAAAGCTTGATTACTAACCTTTTTATTGAAGAATTCCCTCTTAAGCTTCAAAACTTGGCTTCTAATCCCGTGAATCCTCGATCTCTGCCCAAACTCTCGATCACTCTCGCTCTCTCCCGATACTTCTGCAATCTTCTGGGAGTTTAGAGAGTCTTCCCCACTATTTATAGTTCCTAAATTTCCAATTCTAACCCTCTAGTTCCATTTCTCCTATTATGACCACAAAAGTCAAACTTTTAATACACAAGTGTTTTATTTCTCACAATATTGCCACAAACACAAAATATTTTACATTAAGATCCTAAAATATGGCAAAAGACCATTTTGCCCTTTTTCTTAACTTTACTATTGTACATAGTTATTTTACATTTTATTACAATTTCTCTCGGGTTCTTACAACCTCTCCCCCTTAAGAGGATTCCGTCCTCGGAATCTTCTCATAATTCGTAAAATTGGGATATCTTCTCTTCATGTCTTCCAAAGTTTCCCAAGTCAAATCTGAACCCGACGAGTGTTTCCATTTGACCAAAACTAAGTCAATTTCCTTATTTCTCAACTTTTTGGTTCTCACTTCTAACATGGCTTCTGGTTCCTCTATGAGCTTATTCGGGGCCGTTACTTTTAAGTCTTCCAGCGGGATAACAAGTTCACTCTTTCCAAAGTACTTTTTCAAATAACATACATGGAACGTATCATGTATACCACTCAATTCACGTGGCAACTCTAGCTTGAAAGCTTGTTCACCAATTCTTCTTAAGATCTTGAAAGGTCCAATGTATCTTGGACTCAGTTTACCTCTCTTTCCAAATCTGACTACGCCTTTCCATGGTGATACTTTGAGCATTACCAGATCACCTTCTTTCAAGTCGTAAGGTCTCTTCTTCAAATCTGCATAACTCTTCTGCCTATCTTGTGCAGCTTTCATATTAGCTTGAATTATTTTGATCTTTTCGTTTGTTATCCTTACAATTTCCGGCCCAGTTATTTTAGTCTCCCCTGCTTCCAGCCAACACAAAGGGGTTCTACACTTCCTGCCATATAGAGCTTCAAATGGCGGCATCCCGATACTGGAATGATAACTGTTGTTATAAGAAAACTCTACGAATGGCAAGTGTTCGTCCCAATTTCCACCAAAATCAAGAGCACACGATCGTAGCATATCTTCTACGGTTTGGATTGTTCGTTCACTTTGCCCGTCTGTCTGGGGATGATAAGCTGTACTCATTTTAATTTTTGTCCCCATTCGTTCTTGTAGTGCTTCCCACAATTTTGAGGTAAACCGTGGGTCTCTGTCAGACACAATAGATAAGGGAGCTCCGTGAAGTCTTATAACTTCATCCTTGTATATCTGCGCCAATGTTTCCAATTGCGTATTTTCATTAATTGCCAAAAACATTGCACTCTTGGTCAAGCGGTCAACAATGACCCATATACTGTTATGCCTTCTTCTAGTTCTTGGCAACCCAACTATGAAATCCATAGTTATGTCTTCCCATTTCCCCGCTGGAATTTGCAGTGGTTGAGTATTTCCATACGGGGCTTGGTGTTCCGCCTTCACTTGTGCACAGGTTGCATATTTAGAAATATATTTGACAATTCTTTTCTTCATTCCCGGCCACCAGTACTGTTCTTTGAGATCCCGATAAGTTTTCGTGCTTCCTGGATGGATAAAATATTTTGACTTATGGGATTCCTCTAGAATCAGCTTGCGGATTCCACCTGCTTTTGGTACCCATACGCGGTTTCTGACTGTCTTCAGTCCCTGGGTATTTTCCCCAAACACCAAATCTTTCCCCAACTTTTCCTTCTTTAAGTCACCTCCTTCCAATACTTGTTTCTGCGCGTCTTTGATGCTTTCTATTAGGCTTGATTTCAATTCGATCCTCATCAACCTCTCTTGACTTTTCTTTTCATGAAACTTTCTGCTTAAAGCATCTGCTACCACATTCGCTTTCCCAGGGTGGCAAGCGATTTCACAGTCATAATCATTTATTAGCTCCAGCCACCTACTTTGCCTCATGTTGAGATCTTTCTGTGAAAATACGTATTGCAAGCTTTTATGATCAGTGTACAAGGTGCACTTTGTTCCGTACAAGTAATGCCTCCATATTTTTAATGCAAACACAATTGCCGCCGATTCCAAATCGTGCGTTGCATACCGAGTTTCGGGTTCTTTTAATTGACGAGAAGCGTATGCTATCACTTTTCCCCGCTACATTAGTACGCAACCCAATCCTCTATTAGAGGCATCACTATACACCACGAAATCTTCAGTTCCCTCTGGTAGGGTAAGAACCGGCGCATTACATAACTTCTCTTTTAGTGTCTCAAATGCTTTCTCTTGTTCCGCCCCCCATTCAAATTTTACCCCTTTCCTTGTTAGCTTCGTAAGAGGTACCGCAATTCGTGAAAAATCTTGAATGAACCGTCGGTAGTACCCGGCGAGTCCAAGGAAACTTCTCACTTCCGTCGGGGTCTTGGGAATTTCCCATTTCATCACTGCCTCCACCTTTGCTGGATCTACTTTAATGCCTTGGATGGAGACGACGTGTCCAAGGAATTGTACTTCCTTCAGCCAGAATTCGCACTTCGAAAACTTCGCATATAACTTCTCTTTCTTTAGAACTTCTAGCACCGTCCTCAAATGATTTCCGTGTTCTTCTGCATTCTTCGAGTAGATAAGGATGTCATCAATAAAGACGATAACAAACTTATCAAGGAACGGCTTGCATACCCTATTCATCAAGTCCATGAAGATTGCCGGGGCATTCGTCATACCAAAAGGCATGACCAGAAATTCATAATGCCCGTAGCGAGTGCGAAAAGCAATCTTCTCAATATCTTCATTTCTTACACGCACCTGATGATAACCAGACCGAAGGTCAATCTTGGAGAAATAGTCAGCGCCTTGCAGCTGATCAAACAGATCGTCTATTCGTGGTAGCGGCTAACGGTTCTTGATGGTAATTTTATTGAGCTCGCGGTAGTCAATGCACATTCGCAACGTGCCATCCTTCTTCTTGACAAACAGCACCGGTGCACCCCAAGGAGACACACTGGGGCGTATGAAGCCTTTATCCAGCAATTCCTGTAATTGTGACATCAACTCCCGCATTTCGGTCGGGGCCAAACGGTATGGAGCACGGGCGATAGGAGAAGCTCCGGGTACTAGATCAATACGGAATTCTACTTGTCTCTCAGGTGGTAAACCGGGTAAATCGTCTGGAAACACTTCAGGGTATTCTTTCACCACGTCAATGTCATGTACCGTTTTCTTTACTTTATCTTCCATCATTACATACGCCACATAGGATAAGCATCCTTTCATCAAGCATCTCCTGACTTTCGCTGCGCTAATCAAATTGGACATCCTATTGGGTTTTTCACCGTACACATACACTTTGCTGCCACCTGGAATTTTCACCGACACTATCTTTTTCCCACATGCGATTTTTGCATCATTGGCCCCAAGCCAATCCATACCAATGACAACATCAAAAGTCTTCACTCCAATCGGAAGAAGGTTCAACGAAAATTTCTGATCATCTATGCTGAGTTCGCAGCCACGGTACACATGTTTTATCCCCACCTTCTTACCACTTGCCAATTCCACCTCACATACACGATCTAATGGTTCTAGCGGTATATTAAATTTTAGACCAAACTCATAGGACACAAACGAACACGTAGCACCAGAATCAAATAATACGTAGGCAGGCATCTGGTTAATTAATAGAGTACCTGAGACCACGTCTTGTGTCTCCTTTGCTTCTTCTCGGGTGAGTTGGAAGGCGCAAGTCTTCACCTTTTGGGGCTCCGTCTTTTTCTGCGCAGTTGATACCATTGTCTCGCCACCCTTCTTCGGACAGTTGAAACTATAATGCCCCTTTTCGTGACATGAGAAACACTCGACTTCACTGAGCTTCGGATAGGTACATTCCCTCGCCTTGTGACCCGTTCGTCCGCAATTAAAACAAGCTGCACTTCCCATCTTACATTCGCCCGTATGCTCTTTCCCACACTTATCACACATCTTTCGACTGCCCTGTTTGGTTGACATCACTACCGACTTTCCTTTCTTATTCCAGCTACTGCTCCCGCCACTGAATTTACGTTTATCCCCAGAAACTTGCCTCTCCATTGTTCTTCGTTTCCACACGTCTTCAACATTTCTTGCTGCCTCGAACGCCGCATCCATTGTTACCGCCCGTTTTACTTCCAATTCATACTCCCAAGGTAGGCCTTTCACATAACGGTTGATTCGTGCCCGCTCCGTAGTGTAAATGTTTCCCACAAATGGTAGCATATCGCTAAACTTTTTAGTATACTCGGCCACGGTCAAACTACCCTTCTTTAGTGTAAGAAACTCATCTTCAAGTTTTTCTATGTCCCGAAGGGGACAATATTTGTTTTTCAAGCGAGTGGTGAATTCGGTCCATGACCACTTATAAATTACATCCTTTCCAACCAGTTCGTACAGGGTATTCCACCAAACTAACGCATCGTCTTTTAACATTCGTGAGGCATAGTAAACTTTATCTTTCTCATGACACTTGCTGACCTCCAGTACTTGCTCTGTCTCTCGTATCCACCGCATCGTGACTTTAGGCTCGTAGCTACCATAGTATTCTGTTGGTTTACATGCCAGAAAAGTTTTGAAGGAACATCTCTTCTTGTCTTCTGTCCCCACACTATCTTCCTCTGTAACTGAATCTCCGTTAGTGGGTCTCCAAGAAGCATCATCTGCTGAAGGATTAGGATGTGGGTCCCCCAGCCGTGTGTTCAACATTTGGCGCATATCTTCCCTCATCTCCGTCTTTAGATTACTAATGAGATTTTGTATAGCCTCCAAAGTCACAGGTGGAGGTTGCGGTATTGGATTTGGGTTAGGACCCATGTTAACCGCATCATCGACAGGGTTCTCTTCATGGGACGGGGTATGACTTGCTGCCCGTCCTTCACTCGACAGATTCTGATTTCCACTCTCCATTTACTATATAAAACAAATAGAATTCGCATTTGTTACTTCTCATATATGTATATATGTATATATATATATATATCAATATACTCAAAAGCGGTAGCATATGATCTTCCTATGGGACTCGTGTTCCCAAGTATCTCTATACTAATTTCCACAACCAAATTCCTCAGGCTCCCTCGTGACTTCACCATTTCCAAGGCATATCATGTGGTTACAATAATACGGGCCCAATATTACTTTAACCACCTATATACTTTGGCTCTGATGTTATCACAAGATTTCCTGATTCCTTGGTTTCCGTGGATTCCAACATTATAATTTACTGACTCTACCCCGTTAGTTAGTACCTAGTACCACTACTTTACTTAATATTAGTCCACTAGTTTAAGCCTAGGATGGTTACCCAACCTAATTTGCTTAAACCATGGCTCTGATACCAAATTGTAACACCCCAACTTTTACACCATTTTTTTTTCAAACTTATTTCACATTTATTTTATTTTACAAAACGTTTTATTATACAACGGGGTATCACAAATTTGCATCACAAACCATAGTTCAAACCTGTCTAGTATACATCTTTCACAACAATGATTACGGTCCCGTACCTGACTCTTTTAATGCCCTTCCTGCTTACCTGAGTACATAGCATTTTAAAACAAAATACGTGAGACATAATGTCTCGTGAGCATTATGGGTTTAGACCCAAAAACAGTTTACCAAAAATATCATTATTCTTAAGACTTTCAATATTTCTTTTTCCTGTGAGCGCACCCACAGGTATTCCTTGTTTCTTTCTAATGGTACATTCCTACGAGCGCACCCGTAGGTTTTATACGAGACGCACCCGTATAGCTACTTCCCCAATAGCATGAAACGAATTCATCTATCAAGGTAAGACAACTACTTCGCGACGGGAGGTACCATCCCAGTAGTGTCTTTTTGCCACCCCTACCGCAGCAGGCCGTGGTCTTTATCCGGATACTTCTCAGCTTGTCAACAGGGCTCAATCACTTTATTATTTTCTTGTATTTCATTTACCATTTCCGTACACACTTACCATTCCTTTATTCCATTTTCAGTTTCACAAAACATTTTGGTTCCATAGAACCATTTCCTTTTTCATTAAATCATTTCCTTTTTCATAAACATTTTTGACTTCCAAAACATTCTTTAATAAAATTCATTTTTGCTATGTACTCGAAAATCCACATAACACTCACCTCGAGTCACCTAGGAGTTATTTAGCTTCTTGAACTCCTTTTCCTTTCACTTGGTTATTCGTATTTGAACCACCACCTATTATTTGAAAAATATACATTTATATTCAATTCATATATATATATAACAATTAATTTTACAGCACAAGAGTGCCATACTATGCAACTACTGATTATAATTAGGCTGCAACGCTCATTACCATAACTTCCTTTAATTTGTAAATTTTCCCGAAATACGCGTATTTTACTACAGTACCCTCGGGAAGTCGTATTTTGGTTCCGACAATTTTCTACAAAGTTTTGGGCCATAATAAACCTATGTTTAAAATTTGGGATCAAACGGACAAATATTGGTCAAAATCTAAAAACTCAAAATCTCACTGCATGGTCTGCTGGCGCCGCCTCGCGACGCGACCAAGGGTGTGGTCGCGACTCGAAGACTGCATGCTTCGCGACTCGACCAAGTGTCTGGTCACGACTCGAAGACTGCAACCTTCGCGACTCGACCAAGTGTCTGGTCACGACTCGAAGACTGCAACCTTCGCGACTCGACCAAGGTGGTCGTCGCGTCGCGATCGCTGCTGGTACAGACCAGAATGTCCGATTTTTGTGCTATAAACTCTCATTTTTCTCTTGTTAAGCCCTTATTGCATGACTTAATCACTAGGAAATGTTCCAGGACCAAAATCCTTCATTTACATCAGGTTTTAACCCATAGAAACAACTAATTCCTACTTCAATTCCATAAAATCCCGTTTTTAACATTTTACACCCAAAAACACCAATTTTCAAAATTAATCACTTGGGGATGTCTTAATACATCCTAAGTGATTCCTAAGACTCATTAAAAACACTGGAATCAGCTTTGAATCTCATGAACCCGTGGGTAGAGTTCATAAGCTCAAAACCCCGAATTTGACAATTCCTCAACACCCTTGTGATTTGCATGTTTACTTAGTTGTTTAAGCTTGTTTAGATGGAGGAAATCATAGGAACAACCTGAACCATGACCATGATTTCAGATTTCAGTTTGTCCCCGGGATGAACACACAAGAAATTAGGTTAGAAAGCTTGATTACTAACCTTTTTATTGAAGAATTCCCTCTTAAGCTTCAAAACTTGGCTTCTAATCCCGTGAATCCTCGATCTCTGCCCAAACTCTCGATCACTCACGCTCTCTCCCGATACTTCTGCAATCTTCTGGGAGTTTAGAGAGTCTTCCCCACTATTTATAGTTCCTATATTTCCAATTCTAACCCTCTAGTTCAATTTCTCCTATTATGACCACAAAAGTCAAACTTTTAATACACAAGTGTTTTATTTCTCACAATATTGCCACAAACACAAAATATTTTACATTAAGATCCCAAAATATGGCAAAAGACCATTTTGCCCTTTTTCTTAACTTTACTATTGTACATAGTTATTTTACATTTTATTACAATTTCTCTCGGGTTCTTACAGTGTGTGTGTGTGAGAAAGAAAGGTTAAAATGAGAACACTAAAAACGTTGAGAACGTGAGAACGATTATTGACTAATCATTATATAATGGCATATTAGTAGTTGTATATTTTAATTAAGTTATAACATAACTACATAAAATCATAATTTCCTAAAATTGAGGGATTTGTTTGGTAGTTACCTAAAAAACGAATTAATCATTTTTTTCTAATTAATGATAAAAAATAATTTTTTATCAATTTTCTTTTAAAATTAAAAATCATCATTTTTCTTATATTCGATTGCATTCATTAATGAATAAAACATAAATTATTAATCATGAATTAATATAGTAACGACAGAGAAACTATATTCATAAATAAATATATCAATATTGGATTTATACATTTATATAGGTATATTTATTAATAGATATAACAAGACAAGCTTCATATATTTATAGATTTCTATATATAAGTAATTAAAGCATTTTAAAAAAGAAAACTACAAAGAAAAATCAAATTACACATTTATATACAACATTTATATTAAAAAATGATTAGCATATTTCGAAGGAAAATGAAAATTTATACATGATTATCTTCAACAATGATTAAATCATTTCAAAGAAAAAAAGTCACAAAATTCATCCCGATATCAGCACTTTTTTTTGAATCAATTGTAGGCTTCTTTCTTCAATTTGAATCAGATCACAACCACAAATTATTTGTAATTGGACATCACTTCTATAAAAGCATTACAAAAATATTATGTTAGATTAAATCATATAAGATTATATGATAGAAAACACAAACAAACATGTTAATCACAATGATTAACACTGTAACAAACAAATTTTGTATATGTTTTTTATTTTAATACTAATCATCGATGATTAACACTGCAACAAAAGCACAAATAATAAATTAACATGTGTTAATCATCAATGATTAATACTGTAACAAACACATTATGTTTAAGTTTTTATTCTAATACTAATAATCGATGATTAACACCGTAACAAAAAATCAACACTTGTTAATTAACATGTTTTAATCGTCAATGATTAACATCGTAACAAACACATTATATAGATTAGATATACCAAAAAATTCTCCTGCCAATCTTGCTTCGTTTTAATAGCCTTTTTGGTGATTACCTATACCAAAAAAATTCTAATTAACAGTGATTATTGAATATGTACAGAAGAAAATATTTGCATCATTTAAAAAATTAATGTCTATAAACAAAATAGTTGTCATAAAGCAGGCTTTTTTAAAATAATTAAATAGTAAACAAAAAACTAACATTTGGGTTGGCTTGTGGGACGGCGAATCAACGACTCAACTATGTACACACAGGCTCGAAAATCAAATGGTGCAACGCTTATTCAGAAACAGAATAACACCATTGTTGTCGATCTTTAATCCGCAGAGGAAGAAAAAGAAATAGAATGGGCCACCGTTGTAAATTATTAATCCGTAACCACCAGAGATCCATCTTGACGGTAAATTACGGTTGAGGTGATCCGATTCATCTTGAAGGTGGCGTGATCTGGCTGCGAAGATCACTGGACTAATAATATTTGGTGGAGCTTGACGACTTCAACGATGGAGATTGTCGAGTGCCAACTTCAATCTTTAGCGATTATCAATGATGAATTCGAAACCGGACATACTTAATCAACTTTTAAATTAATAATCTTATATGATTCATAAACCTAATAAAATTCGTCAATTAATTTATAAAATAACAATAATAATATTCACAAATTCATAACTTATTGAATTTATAAACCTATGACATGATGTTTAGGCACCTTTTGGAACCATTTAGGAACAAGTTGATCTAAAGTTTGAGCAGAAGAATACCCATACGATGCATTCTTTAAAAAAAATTGGGGGAAATAATTTGAGAATCTTACCTTTTGTGAATTATCATTAAAATCATAACCAAAAAAATACCAATACAATGCATTCTTTAAAAAAATTATTTATAGCACAATAAACGGATAAAAGTTTGCACACAAGCACCAACCGAGAAAGTTTTCTTTTGTCATCATGTTCACCAGCCTCAACAAAGAAACAATCAGCAGATTCTTTCCAAATTGTTCGATTATTAGTGTGTCATCAAATCGATAGAATTATACTAAGATGGATTTAATTGCTCTTGTCGCTTCCATGGCTTGATCGTATGTCTGTAATCGTGGTGGTGATCGGCTAGGGTTTTCGAGAAGGTGGGGTGGGAAAATTGGTTTTAGATAATAACTTCCTAATTTGAAATACATAAATTAATGGATAATTAATATAATGGATATGTAAAATACCCAATATGATTATTATTTGCTTTTGAACACCTTCGCTTTCAAATATTTACATAAATGACACAATCATATCAGCCATTAATCTGAGAATTTAAATGGTTGAGATCTTCTCGTGTTCTCAACTTTTTTTAGTGTTATAATTTTATTATATATATATATATATATATATATATCCTATCCTAATAAATAAGTAACTCAAAGCCATATGTCACCACCATATTCATTTGGCCACATGTCATTTTCTCATGATTTTGAATTTCCCTAAAAATTAAAAAGTTCATTAATGTTCCTTCTAAAAAATAAAAGTTCATTAATGTGCTTTTATGAATGTATTTCCAAAATTCTTTCCTAAAAGTCATTAATATTCTTTTATGAAGGTATTTTATTATATGTACTAACATTTGTAGGGAAATTATGTTGCCATAATGCGATTACTAATTTTGATAATCTTAATAATCTCTTTAAGATTGTTAATTTTATTTTTTGGTTATTTCGATTACGATGACAAATTATATATCCTACTAAAAACGCGGCAAAACAACAAAATGGCCTTAAAGTTCTCAATAATTACATAATTGGTCCTTATACTTTTTATTTTCAAAAACTACACGTTTAGTCCTTAGAGTTTATCGTTTAGATTAGTTACATTTTTAGTCCTCATAGTTTTTAATTTAAGGTAATTACAATTTTGATCCTTATAGTTTTAATTTGCATAATTACAACTTTGGTCCTTATATATGCTTAATAAATACAATTTCAGTCCTTATAGTGTATAGTTTGTGATAGTTACAGTTTTGGTCCTTATAGTTTTTATTTTAGTATAATTACAATTTTGATCCCTATAGTTTTTAATTTGCATAATTACAACTTTGGTACTTATGCTTTTTATGTTTAATAAATACAATTTCCGTCCTTATAGTTTATAGTTTGTAATAATTGCAGTTTTGGTCGTTATAGTTTTTATTTTAAGATAATTACGATTTTGATCCCTATTGTTTTTAATTCGCATAATTATAGTTTTGGTCCCTGAGAATAGCGATATTATAAAAATTGTCCATATGTAATAGCAGCATTACATATATATTCATTATGTAAAGAGAAATCTGTAGTATTTGTCGTTGTTTAATAACTAATTTTTTGTATTTAGGATTATGTTTTTTCTTAAGAAATAGAATTATATTTTCTGGTAACTTAAATAATTTGGTGGTTACATATCACTACAAAATGTATTAATTTTAATAAACAAACAATATATTATATTCTAATACTTAGTTGAAAATATATTTCTTATTTATATTTTTCCTTGCCTAACTTATCTGCCACAATTATTCAATTCTTTTTTTATTGCAAATATAAGAAACCCAGAGAAATTTGGAAATATAGAAGAGAACTCACAGAAATCAGAAAATTCTAAGCATTAAATTGCTTTGTTTTGCATGATGTATTGGCTTTTAATTTTCTCTCTACTTTAGTTATTAACACTTGCACCTGATCGATTTTTTGTTCTATTTTTCAATTTCTTGACCTAAATCGTTTTGTTTTGCTTGAACCAGGTTTGTTTTGTTTTGGTTGATGTATTGGCTAGATGACTTTTAGCCTTAAATCATATTGTTTGCTTCAATAGGTTTAATATCTTTGTGTTTTAGGTTCAATTTTTTTGATAAAATTACCGATGCTTGTGTTCTTCAATCCTTATTTCTTTCTTTCTTTTGCTTAGTTTATTTTTAGGTTTTGTATTGGGTTGTATCTAACTTCCTTTCACTCTGTTTACATAGTTGTTGATAATTATACAAAATGACCATGATAGTCTTGTTTTTTTAAATATAAATGTTTACATATTCATAATTTATATATTTTTATATCATCCCGTGTAATACACGGGTCTTACAACTAGTATATATATATATATTTATATATATATATATATATATATATATATATATATATATATATATATATATATATATATATATATATATATATATATCAAGGTTATAAAAATCGCTTGATGGTAGCTTGGCGGTCGAGTGAGGTTAATGGATTAATCGGAGATTAGTCGGTGATTAATCGGAGACCCTAAATTATAAAAGAATTCATTTAAAAATATATAAACATAAAAAATAGCAAAGTTTGATGCATTTTATTTCGAGATATACATAAAAATTATACGTTTGTTTATTTTTGTTATTTAGTATTGAATTTTTTCACCTTTTGAGTTTTTAGAAAGTGTTTGTGTCATCATTTAAAAATTGAAAATAACAAATAATAAATAAAAAATTTAAAAATTGAAAAATGACCGCCAAGACCGATTAATTGGCCGCCAAGGACCACCAAGACCGATATTTGACTGAATTTTGTAGCAAACCGTCAAGCTGACCGATTAGGCCTAATCGTAATCGGTTGAAGACCACCAAGCGATTAATCATCGATTAATCGCCCGCCAAGGCCGATTTCTGCAACACTGATATATATAGTACCCTCAGGAGCGAAGGGATATCCCGATGGGATTGGGATAGATTTGTACAAAGATTGAAGGCCAAGTTTTTTTCCGGACCATGATTTAGAGAAAATAGTTGAAGAATTTTTAGCCATTAAAAAGAATAGTATGTCGGTAAATGAATACACAAAAAGATTCACCGATGTGATCCCGGTTCATCAAGGGTACTTTGGCTATTGAGCAAGCAAAGGTCATTAGGCATGCAAATGGCCTTCCAGGGGAATAGGAAATCGAAGTAAAATGTGCTACGACTCTAGACGACGCCATTATTGCTGCATGAAAATACATGATTAAGAGACTTGAAGAAGAAAAACAATCTACAAGTGGAAGGAAAAGGAGATTGGATGGATCTTCGGGATCCAATAATAAAAGTCGACAAATTTCTGAGAGTTCAAGAAACCAGAAAGCAAATGAATATATGAGATGCAGTAAGAAACATAAGGGAAAATGTCAGGGACAATCAAATGTTCTTCATGTGGGAAATTTGGGCATAAGGCTTCAGAGTGTCACCCAAAATACTTGAGCAATGTGGAATATTATCGATGTCATAAATTGGGGCATTTTAGTACAAATTCTCTAAATAAGGAAACGGATGCACGATGGAAGCAAGGAACTTATGGAATGAAGGCTTAGGAAATTAACAACGTAAGTAATGTAACTAATATGTTAATTACAATAGGTGCTAGAGTAAGTCTTAGTGTTTGACCAATATAATGTATGACATTTCCCGACTACTTTAGATGGAACTGTATCTCGAAAGTTTGGATATATGTGAAATAGGATATATGTTTAAGATCTATTCTACTAGTCGATTATGTTTGAAATTTCAATTTTACAAAATGGTAAAGAAGAATGAGGAACGCGCAAGATACTTGAGTATGTTTTTGACCGCTGTCCAATGTGCCCTACCATGTATCTCGAAAGTATGTTTTTGACCGCTGTCCAAGTCGATTATGCAGTAATTACTGTTATATACAAAGGATGAAAATATGTAGGACCATGCTAGTTATGATACGGTTGAAGAATACCCTAATTAAGGGTAAGTGACAAATTTACACATAAAATAGATTTTGATTGGTGATAGTAAGTAGGCCATTAAAAGAATTTTGTTCAAACATGCCTATAAATTCGACCTTAAAAGAAACAATGTTCCTTTCTTTTAAGTGGCATATTGAGGATATGAAAGTATTGGAAATGTTTTTAGGGGCATATATTATAGATAATTTCCAAGATATTATCAATAATTGGAATGGTAAAATATAAAGATAATAGCAATACTAATTATGTGATAGGAAATGAAGGACATGGAAGGATATACTTGTTAGGTTTTCTGCAAATCTATGAACTAAATAACCTAAGTTCGCATGCAACCTATGAGGATCTATGTTTTCTTCTAATTAAACATACAACTAGTTCCTAAAGGCTGAAAGAATTAAACTAAAAGAAAGGAATTAGAAAAACCAACCTTTATTGAATCTTGGAAGCAAAGCAACAGAAACCTCTTGCCTCAAATGCAGTCACACCCTAGCTGGTAGTCTTGGCCGAAATCCTTCAGAGAGAGGGGGCTTAAAATCGATGGCTTACAGGGTTTACGAGCCTCCCTATTTATAGGCTCCAAGTGGCTACAGGATAAACCTTACAGATAAACCTTTTTGAATTCAAATTAAGATAAGCCTTGATCTTAATAATTCAAACTATATTTATCTATATATATATAATCGTATATATATATATATATATATATATATATATATATATATATATATATATATATATATATATATATATATATATATATATATATATATATATATAGGTGCTGCCGAGGAACTGAGGGACCTTCTCGAGCACAGGATAGGTAATTGAGAGATAGAGCTAGCCTATTCGTTATGGGGAGCGAAGTGATTCTCCTAAGAGTGAAAGTGGAACGGGTAGAATCCTTCTAAAGTAAAATCAAGTAAACACCCGCTCTAAAGCACTACTTGTCCCGGAGCCCGGCTACCGACCCGAGGCACCGATCGGGAAAGTCATAAAGGGACGTACGCCGATTCAAGTGGTACGTGAGTTGGGTTTAGAACGTCGTGAGACAATTTATCTATATATATATATATATATATATATATATATATATATATATATATATATATATATATATATATATATATATATATATATATATATATATATATATATATATATAATCGATATATATATATATATATATATATATATATATATATATATATATATATATATATATGTAATTCCGCCACTTTTATATCCTACTAAAAATGTCACTTACTCAACTATTGAATAATTACAGTTTTAGTCCCTGTACCTTTAATTAATTAATTTAACCACTAAATTAATTCGAATTAATTCCAGAAAAATTACTAATTAATTATTATAGGTTCTAATTAATATATCATCACTTAAATATATTAATAAACTATTTATTTAATTACTATTGATTTATTAATCACATAATAAATCAATCTTTCTCTCTACCGGACTTTCTACCAATTCTCCAACTATGAGGGCAACCCAAATAGACTATGCTACTATTAATTAGATAAATACTAATTATTAGTCATGGCTTAGACACCTAATCCAACAGTCTCCCACTTGGATAAGTCTATGACTAAAATTACCAATTTACCCTCTAATTAATTTAGCAACTATAGCTTCCTAGAACCATTGCTGAACTCTGACATAGTCAGTCCTGTCCAATGATAAGTGATCAGATGATCATCCGTCCAACAAGATATTTTTCAGACTCAAGACATGGATTAGAATCAATCCCGGTCTGATTCTCTGTTTCTCGATTTCTGATTTGCATATGACTTTAAGACTACTAATTGATCATATCAATTCAGTCCTGGTTGGCCAACACTTTCAGTCAACTTCAAAATCATCGAGAGGCCTACAGATATCTGTTTTCCTGACAGGGTCAAGGGACGAATAAGTTTTGACTCATATACTTATGTCATTTATCAGTAAAATCATTCACAACAACACGTTTTATAACACCGTGTTACCGATGCGTTTTCGCATTGTCAATGAACAACCGCTTGGTAAAACATAACTCATATGTCTCTACTTAAAGATCAAAAGATATTATCGTCTCAACATTGCTTGTGATATAATCCATGAAGCAATCTGTTGAGCGTGGGTTTATCCAATACTTAAATCCCTATTTCTAAGTACTCATGAATATTGTAGCAATCTTATTGTTATGTCTAACTCATTAGACAATCTACAAAACTATTCATGGCAGTCTTCATTCATACTTACTCCCTAAAAGTACGAGTGACTGTGGATATTCGAATAATAATTAAATTACTCAGGAAGTAAACATGCAAAATTGAAACACAATAATAAACAATCAACAAATGGTAGTATCAAATACCCATCAACAAAACTATATTATTAATTCACCAAAGTTAATTACATTTATATTGCAATAAGTTTCAAGTCCTATCTAATTACAAAAACTAATATCATCTTTTAATCTTATGCGCCTCGCATGCTGATTGTGCTTAATCCTACTCAGAGCCTTTGTCAAGGGGTCTGCAGGATTATCCTCTGATGATACCCTCTTTACTATGAGGTGATCTTCTTCTACCCTATGTCTTATGTAGTGGTACTTTCTGTCGATGTGTCTGGACTTTCCATGATCTCTCGGTTCCTTTGTCAAGGCAACCACTCCTTCATTATCGCAGAACAGTTCCATGGGCTCCTGAATACTCGGGACTACTCCAAGGTCACTGATAAAGTTCTTCAGCCAAGCTGCTTCCTTTGCCGCTTCACTTGCTGCGATGTACTCTGATTCGCACGTTGAATCAGCCACCGTCTCTTGCTTGGAACTTTTCCAAGTCACTGCTCCCCCATTCAATAGGAATACCCAGCCCGACTGAGACCGACCGTTGTCTCTATCTGTCTGAAAACTGGCATCTGTATACCCGTCTACTCTCAAGGTATCACTGCCTCCAAGGACTAAAACAAAGTTCTTCGTCCTTCGCAGATACTTGAGTATGTTTTTGACCGCTGTCCAATGTGCCCTACCATGGTTTCCCTGGTATCGACTGACCATGCTCAAGGCAAAAGCCACGTCAGGACGAGTACATGTCATGTCGTACATGATCGACCCCACAGCCGAAGCGTAAGGTACCCGACTCATGTCCGCAATTTCCTCGTCTGTACTTGGGCTTTGAGTCTTACTCAGCTTGGTATTACTTTGCATTGGTAGATCTCCCTTTTTGGACTTTTCCATACTGAATCTTTTCAGTACCTTGTCCAAGTATGTATTCTGACTAAGTCCAACTAGTCTCTTCTTCCTATCTCTCAATATTCTTATCCCGAGAATATAGGCTGCCTCTCCTAGGTCTTTCATGGCGAAACACTTCCCAAGCCAAGACTTGACATCTTGCAAAGTCGGAATTTCGTTTCCCATGAGCAGTATGTCATCCACATACAGCACCAGGAAGGTGACTATACTCCCACTAGCTTTGACATATACGCAAGACTTATCCTCGCTCCTAGAGAAACCAAATTCCTTGACTTTCTCATGGAAACAAAGATTCCAGCTGCGAGACGCTTGTTTCAATCCATAGATAGATTTTTCAAGCTTACACACTTTGTCAGGATATTTTGCATCAACAAAACCCTTTGGCTGATTCATGTAAACATCCTCAGCCAACTTCCCATTAAGGAAAGCGGTTTTGACGTCCATCTGCCAAATTTCATAGTCATGAAATGCAGCTATGGCTAGCATAATCCTGATAGACTTAATCTTAGTCACTGTTGAGAAGGTCTCATCATAGTTAATCCCTGGGGTTTGAGTAAAGCCCTTCTCAACCAGTCTTGCTTTGAAAGTGTGTACGTTTCCGTCCATGTCGGTCTTCTTCTTGAAGATCCACTTGCACCCGACTGTCTTTCGACCCGGTACATTGTCAACCAAGTTCCAAACTTGGTTGTCATACATGGACTTGATTTCGCTGTCCATTGCCTCTTTCCATTTGGCAGACTCAGGGCTTGTGATTGCTTCCCGGTAGTTAGCTGGTTCATCCAAATTTGTCAATGTCCTATCATTGACAAACGTATCTCCATCCGTAGTTATATGGAATCCATAAAACTCGGATGGCATGCTAACTTTACTGGAACGCCTAGGAGGTAAGGATATATCAGTCGGTCCAACAGGAACTTCTTCCTCTTGTTAGTTGCTAGTTTCTCCTAAGGTTGCATCATCTGGTGATTCTTGAATTTCTTCAAGATCAATGGTACTCCCACTGTCCTCTTTGAATATGAGTTCTCTCTCTCGAAATACTCCTCGTCTAGCTACAAAGACCACATCCTCGCTTGGTCTATAGAACAAGTATCCAAAGGACTGTTTGGGATATCCAATGAAAAAGCACCTCTCGCTTCTCTCTGTGAGTTTGTCGTGAGTCTCTCGTCTAACGAAAGCCTCACAACCCCAGACCTTGACATGTGCTAACGAGGGAGCTTTTCCCGTCCACATCTCATGGGGTGTTTTAGCAACCTTCTTGGTTGGGACAAGATTTAGAATGTGGGCGGCAGTCTCTAAAGCATACCCCCAGAAGTGAATGGGAAGTGAAGCTCGACTCATCATGGAACGAACCATGTCCAACAAGGTTCGGTTACGTCTTTCAGCAACACCGTTCAACTGTGGTGTCCGAGGAGGCGTGTGAAACTATTCCACATTCCTTCAGATAGTCTAGGAACTCGATACTAAGATACTCTCCGCCTCTATCAGACCTAAGCATCTTTATCTTCCTGCCCAATTGATTTTCAACTTCATTTTTGAATTTCTTAAACAAACACCACTACTGAGCACTAAACTATAAGTCCCGATCTTGGTCACAGGTGACGATCTCCTATTCCCCATGATCAGGTTGAGTCTACCGTGCTCCACCTCCCTGCTTTCCTTTAGGCCCTGCAGATCAGAACAAATGTGAAAACCACATCCTGTATCAAGGACCCAAGAACTAGAAGATGATGAGTTTTTAAAGATAGTGTAAATACCTGCTGAAGACGGCTTGACTTTGCCATCCTTCAGATCTTGCACATATGTTGGGCAGCTTGTCTTCCAATGTACCCGTTCCTTGCAATAGAAGCACTCTACTTCCTTGGGATTGGCATTATGAGGAATGCCAGAAGTCTTGGGTTTGGAGCCGTTGCTGGACGATCCAACATGCACCTTTTCCCTCCAATTCTGCTTGGGAGGGCCCTTTCTCTTCTTCCCATTTCCACCACCAATTGCCAAGACGGGCTGGCTAACTAAGGGTATACTTTTACCCTTCATCCCATCTTCAGCAGTACGGAGCATGCGATGCAACTCGGCCAGATTAGCCTGAGAGTTGTTCAGATGATAAGCCAGTGTGAACTGGTCATATGAACTAGGCAGAGAATTCAGCACTATGTCTACAGCCAAATCCTCGTGTACTGGCATCTCAAGCTTCCTGAGCCTTTCCACGTATCCTTGCATTCTCTGCACGTGGTTGTTGGATTAGGTGCCTAAGCCATGACTTTATATTTATATTTATCTTGTTAATTGAAGCAAAGTTCATTTGGGTTGCCCTCATAGCTGGAGGTTAGGATAGAGTTCAGTAGAGTAAGAGGTTGATTTATTAAATGTTTAATAAATCAATAGAATTAATTAAATGGTTTATTAATATATTTAAGTGTTAATATATTAATTAGAAACTATAATAATTGATTGAGATTTAATGTAGAATTAATTGGATTTAATTTAGTGATTAAATAAATTATTTAAAAGTGCAGGGACTGGTTTGTATTTATTCAATAGTTGAATAATCTGGCCAACCAGTGGAAGGATTTGAGGCAGGACACTTGTGCTGCTAGCTTCAAGAACAAGATTCAAAGGTTGGTAATTCTTGTTTTAAACTTTAGAAATTATTGTTGGCCTTTAGGTTTTAGTTTATTATCTTCATAGAAAAAACATAGATCTTTCTAGGGTTGCATGTGAACCATAAGAGATTATTGGTTCATTGTTTGCTAGAAAACCCTTCAGTGGTATCAGAGCTTGGGCTTGTTTTCTTGTGTTTGATATAAACTGCATGAACTGGTTTGCCAAAAGGGTTTTGTGCGAAAATTAAACCCTTGGAAGGGTCTTGGATCGATTTTTGGCTAGGGTTTCCTAACCCTAGCCGCCACACTTGGTCCCCCCTTTTTTAATTGCTTGATTTACTTGGCTTTTATAAGTTGGTTGTTATTTTTGGTAATTATTGGATAATTAAATAATTGGAACCCCTTATTCTTGGCATGCTATTTTCGAGATTAGGGAATAAGGGTTACAAAATTAATTTGATTAATTTTTGTGATTCCCTTATTAGATTTAATTAATTTAATTAATTGTTAATTAAAAGATAAATTAAATCAGCTTAAAGATTTAATTGAAATTTTCGAAAAATACATATAATTTCATGAAAATTCTTAGAAAATTAAATCTAAAATATTTTAATAAGATTAAAATATATCTTATATATTTATGATTAAAAGTTAATATTTATATATAAGATTAAATGGTTAGTCTTACCGCTAGTAGGCCTCATTCACAAAATTGTCCTATAAAGAGGGTATAAGGCGACTGCCTATAAAATGGTAGTCTAATGGGTATCTACTCTTACCCACCGCTCTCCTGGTCAGTCGAGTGTCGTTAGCCGAACAGGTTTGATAGAACCGCTAAGCCTCTTAAAAGTATAATGCTATAATTGAAAGTACTAGAACCTTGAACAAAAACCCAATCCAGTTACTTTAGGATAAAAATGTGAATTGGTGCTAATCCATGGAATTGCACATTGCACTTTATGGAACGTTGGCGGAGCGTGTGTGGTTTACCGGCACGCCAACTGGGGTCCACAAAGACTTGCAATGGGTTTCTCGATTTTGACATTATTAACGGAGCGTGTGTGGTTAACCGGCACGTTAATTAGAGATGACAATTGACTTCGAGAGTACCGAGCATATTTGCATGGTTATTCACACCCGGTTTGTGATCCTCGGCATCCCAGTCACAAACAGTAGGGCACATCCGAGACTAAACATGCCATTGAACAGTTCAATGTGTCTCAACAGATCTAGGAATTTCATAAGATGAAATTGATAAGTGTATTATCTACCTTAATGACCATTATGTTGTGATTACGGCATCCCTCTTCACACCATAGTTGGGGTATTTTGGGTCCTAGCCTTAATAAATAATATATTGGGCAATTATTTAAAAGGATTAATTAAACTAATAAAATTCTGTTTATTGTAGATGTCTGAACCAAGTGTCTATTCTCCTCCCTCTCCTCATTCACCCATTTCTGAGAGCATCAGAAAGCACCTGGTAAATATAGAAAGGCTGACTGGCCTTAACTGTAAGGAATGGCTTCACAATTGGAGACTGGCTCTCGGCATTGCGGGCAAGCTTCATCTCACCGAGTATCTGATCCCGGTTCCACCGAAACAAGTCATCATAAAGAGCCTTTATGATAAGCATGACTTATTAGTTGATAATCCGAAAAGATTCGTGACCTCATGCTATTGACCATTGACCCCGAGTTCCGCAAAGATTTTGAATCCTTGGGGCCATATGAGTTAATGCAATCGGTTGAGGAAATGTTCCGAAAACCGGTCGAAGAGGAACGAGCTAGGATCTTCAAAAGACTTGCAGAGTGTAAGTTAAAAGAAGGAAGTAGCATCGATTCGCATGTTCTTCAGATTGAAGCGTACATAGGCGAATTGTACAAACTTGGTAATTCCATGAGTCAGGAGTCGAGTGTTAACACTCTACTCGCTTCACTGACTAGTAAGTACGATCTGTTCATTCAGACGTATAGAAAGGAAGACCAGAAAAAGACCTTAATGGAAATGCGTCCACTGTTGACTTTATACGAGTCACTCTTGGACAGGCATAGCTCCAATGGTTCAGTTACTTCTAGATTAAGTCCAGTGGAAAGACACAGCAAGAAACGATCCAGATCGTCTGGATATGTCTTAAGCTGGGAATCCACAGAATCGGATACAGTCGCGGAAAGATTGAAAGACGCTCCAAAGTCAAAATCTTTTGAAAGCTCAGGTATATCTAAAAACCTCAAAACTCCTGTTCCATAATTCCTTGATGCATAATGTGATAGTCACATTTTGGTTTGTATGCAGGGAATCAGTAGAGTACGGGACATTGGCGCATAGGAGCACATTTGGATTGGATTTCCGGCTCATGCAGTTTTGAAGTTTATTTAGATATTGAAATATTGTTATTAGTTTCTCAGATGCGTATGGCATTGTCTATCATACAGTACATTGTTCAAGGATTTTGTTTTTTAATAAAATTGTCGTTTAATTTCTTTTAACATCTGTTGTTTGAAATTATCCTTGAAATGTTGTATGATTCTGTTGAATGCATGATTGATGATAACCTGAATATTGAATACATCCAAAGTGTTTGGATCTTAGGAATTGTGTCCCTTATGATTGTTAAGATGAATATTATAAGAATCAATTCAACCAAAAGTCCAGTTGGACAGGACTTTGGAATCATTTGACTTAGAGTCACATGATGAATTGAGTTCTTAATGTGTTAAGAAATGAATCAACCAAAGATCCAGTTGGACATGACTTTGGAATCATTTGACTTAGAGTCAGATGATGATTAAGTTTTTTATAAAGCACATGTGGCAAGAAATGAATCACCCAAAGATCCAAAGGATATGATTTTGGAATCAGTTGACTTAGAGTCAACTGAAGATTGCAAGTCTTGAACAGAATTAACAAAGTCATAAGTTTACATAGAGATGTAAAAGAGATTGAGATTAGAAGCAACGAACACATCAATTGTTGTGTATTGCTCGAATCTCCGAATAGAACACAATTGTTTGTACTTCACAATATTTGTCAGTCGGTATGACGAATATGACCTCGCTTATCAGAATAAGCGATTGGATTGAATCTTTGAACAGTTCAAGGACTTCAAAGGAAGTACAAGACCCACAGAACCTGAGTGACAACATAAACTGGGAAAATGTTTCACAGTTTATTTCCATCCAAGAACATTTATAGTTATAATGTGTCTTAGGGAAGATGATGGAGCGTTGGTCGAAACAGTTCGATCCTCAATGTATGAGATACATTGCAAATTAGTTTCCGATACATTGAATACTAAACCAGTCAGACCATATTCCAACCACATCTTCGACTAAGTAGGTTTTGCAGACACTGTCTGAAATGTAAAGCTGGGATTGTCCCACTTGTACATTAAAGGTCCAGGGTCTTGTAGTGTTCGTCCGAACCTCATGACTGGCCTGAACCTAATCAGAAATGTCATTTCACTGGCTATCCCGCTGCACCTGGAAAAGAAAGAGCTCTTTTAGAAAGAAATCATATTCTAAGGAGACAGTGGGAGTTGGGACAGTCCTGAATGAGTTCAGGATTAGCCAAGTGAAATAACCTTTAGTCATCGCTAGGCTTAGAGCAGAAATCAGATTTCTGTTTTAATACTGACATAACCTTCTCTTGACCAGTAGTACTGATCACCGTCATAAGTAGTTATGATCGAGGTGACATACCGAATAGTGGTAAAACACTATAGTTGGTACGGATTTTCAATCCGACTACTTGGAAGCATTGGTGAGCCTGGTTGCTGCCAATTAAGAGAACTTTAGGACGAGATACAGTCCATGTGACAGTTTGATTGATTTTACAACTGGTCTTAAAACCAGTGGTTGTAATCATCAAAAGAAACCAACATGGACAGAAACGTACCTTCAGAACATCTGGTTGAGTGAGACGATACTCAGAGTCAAGTAATTGACTTCGAGAGAAGCGCTCTCAATAGAAGATGAAATCCGAAAGGATACTGCATATTGTAAGTCGTTAGTGGAGCGCGTGTGGATCACCGGCACACTAATAGGGACTCACAAAGAATATGCCAGTATAAAGGTACATGGGCCCGGGATTTCCCCGCGGGCATCTCGCAAGAAAGGATATTCAGATTCTCAAAATATGCCAAAGGATTGGATTTTGAAAAGGGGCTGAAAGATATCCATTAAGATGTCAGAAAGGTTTGGATTCTCAAAATGTGCCAAAAGTTCTGGATTTTGTGAATAGTCCATAACCGTGTCAAAGCCAGTGGGAGTGTTGTTGTTACATAATGTTTCTAGGAAACGTCTCTTTTCATTACAAAGTGTAATGTCTTGGTGTTAAGAGACGGATCACTATAAAAGACTTAATAAAGATACGACATGCTCAGTAGGATACAAACGTCTATGAGATAGATCGAAACCCTGCCAAGATGATCTTGATGAGACTCAAGATGCATAGCTCAGGAAAGGAGTTTCCTGTCATTGCAAAGTGTGATGATTTGGCATGAGAGGTATGAAATGTGCAACGTGTTCACATAATCCATTGACATATATCAGATAGATGTTGTTATCAGTATAGAACTGGCCATTGTAAGCATGATCCTGATAAGATTCAAGATGCATGAGAAAAAGCCTCCGAAAGGAAATAGTTATTAAAAGTCGTGACACAAGGATTATAAGTAATCCTATGATTCCAAAAGGGTTTGGAATAGGACTAGATCGAATCCAACAAGTTTCTTGGATCGATCTGAAGTGTCATGAACATGTCTTGATGACTTAATGCTTAGAGCATAGTGAGTCAAATTCAGGATATGACCTGGCTGAGAATACTTAATGGATTTTGTACATACGTGAGAAATCATTGGAAAATGATTGAGGTGAATGTTGATAACAATTTGAAAAGAGTTTTCAAATAAGGACTTAATGGTTAAAGAATTTCGTTGGTATTCCGATGGAGCGCGTGTGGCTCACCGGCACATCGTAACACCTCGAAATAGTCTTAGGGTGCAGTCATGTGGACTAAAGATCCCGAGAACCATGGAAAGTCACAGTACATAGAATGGAGTTGTTAGTGAGAATGACGGTATGGCCAAAATTGAAACATCATCGGAAGGATATCCGATCGGATGAAGTGTATCAATGTATAACATTTGAATACATTGAAAGAGTAAAAGGTCAAGTAGACATAGATACATAACACGAATTAAATAGTTTAAAAGGAATCTACAAACCGATAATAGTTTTATGTAAAATCCGACTTGGTGATTACCTCGTGGAGACTTGGTAATTAGGCAAGAGTAGCCACCAGTTAGATTTTATGTTTCAATTTTGCATGTTTCACTTCCTGAATAATTTGATTATTCAAAAGTCCACAGTCGCTCATACTTTTCGGGAGTAAGTATGAACGAAGACTGTCGTGAATTGGTTTGTAGATTGTCTAAGGAGTTAGACATTGCAGTAAGACTGCTATGACGTTCACGAGTACTTAGAAATAGAGATTTGAGTATTGGATAAACCCGCGCTCAATAGATTGCTTCATGGATTACATCACGAGCAATGTTGAGACGATAATATCGTATGATCTTGAAGCAGAGACATATGAGTTGAAATTTACAAGTCGGTTGTGCATTGATAATACGCAAACGCATCGGTAACTCGATGCTATAAAACGCATTGTTGTGTACGATTTTGATAAGTAAAAGACACAAGCATATGAGTTGAAGCTTATTCGTTCCTTGACCCTGATGGGAAACAGATATCTGTAGGCCGCTCGATGATTTTGAACATTGACTAAAGTGCTGGCCAGCCTAGACTAAATTGATGTGTTCAATTAGAAGTCCGAAAGTCATAAGCAGAATCAGAAATCGGGAAATAGAGTATCGGACAGAGATTGATCTCAATCCATGTCTCGTGTCTGAAAATATCTTGTTGGACGAAGGATCGTATGATCACTTATCTATGGACAGAACTGACTGGGTCAGAGTTCGGCAGCAGTTTCTTGGAAGCTGCAGATTGTTTATTAATCAGAAGATAAATAAAGTCATAGACTTATCCAAGTGGGAGACTGTTGGATTAGGTGTCTAAGCCATGAATTTATATTTATATTTATCTTGTTAATTGAAGCAAAGTCCATTTGGGTTGCCCTCATAGCTGGAGGTTAGGATAGAGTTCAGTAGAGTAAAAGGTTGATTTATTAAATGTTTAATAAATCAATAGAATTAATTAAATGGTTTATTAATATATTTAAGTGTTAATATATTAATTAGAAACTATAATAATTGATTGAGATTTAATCTAGAATTAATTGGATTTAATTTAGTGATTAAATAAATTAATTAAAAGTGCAGGGACTGGTTTGTATTTATTCAATAGTTGAATAATCTGGCCAACCAGTGGAAGGGTCTAAGTTGGCGAAATTATGAGTGTGTACACTCATATTTCGAAACCCTAATTAGGGTTAAGGAAAGCCTTGTCCAAATGGTTAACAGGCTTGCCCATTTGGAGGCTCCTTAGGGTTTTGACTGTAACCCTTGGAGGCTATAAAAGGAGGCTACTGGATGCCCTAAAACCTGCGCCACTTTTCATCAAGATTGCTCTGCTGGACTGTCTTCTCCATTGCTTTGGGTGTGACTTGCATTTGAGGCAGGACACTTGTGCTGCTAGCTTCAAGAACAAGAATCAAAGGTTGGTAATTCTTGTTTTAAACTTTAGAAATTATTGTTGGCCTTTAGATTTTAGTTTATTATCTTCATAGAAGAAAACATAGATCTTTCTAGGGTTGCATGTGAACCATAAGAGATTATTTGTTCATTGTTTGCTAGAAAACCCTTCAGTGGTTGCAAATGGACTCTCCATCATTTGGCTTCGCATTGGTGAAGGCTTTGACTACCTCGCGCCTCTCGATTTGCTCCTGCTTGCGGAACTTTTCCGCCAGCTCTTTGTGCATCTCGTAGGGCCAATAGTCTTCATATAGTCTTTGCAATTCTGGGTTCATTGTGGCTATCATGTTGCAAGCCACTTTGGTTGCATCATCAGAATGTTTCGAGTATTGAGCGATTTCTTCGGGAGTAGCATTATCGGGATCAATTTCAACAAGCTCGGTTTCCAGAACATACTCTTTATGTTCAAACCTTAGAGCCATATAGATGTTACGGATCCAGTCATTGTAGTTGTTACCGTCCAACGTAACTTTGGAGCACAATGACAAGATAGAGGTAACATTTGAGTTTGAGTGGGGGCGGATTGTTCAGCAGAAGACATCTATAAAAGAAAATAGTTTTAATTAGACGTATATAATAATCCTTATAATAACCCAATAATAATTATAAGGCTAGGATCCTACAATAACAATTTACAATCTCGAAGAGGGATGCCGTAATCAATATTGTAAATTTTATAAGGTAGGCGAATGACGATTCAGCCAATTCCACCGCGGAAAATAATCATATTATAATGGAATTCATAGATTCATTGAGATTTATTGAACTGTTCAATAGCATGTTTTAATCTCGGATGTGCCCCACTATTTGTGACTGGGATACCGAGGATCACAAACCGGGTGTGAATAACCATGCAAATAAGCTTGGTACTCTCGGGATCAGTTACCATCTCTAGTTGATGTGCCGGTAAACCACACACGCTCCATCAACAATGATAACACCCAGGAAAGCGATTGCTACTCTTTATGAACCCCAATTGGCGTGCCGGTAAACCACACACGCTCCACCAATGTTTCATAAAGTGCAATGTGCAATTTCATGGATTAGCACCAATTCACATTTTTCCTAAAGTAACTAGATTGAGATTTTATTAAGTGTTCTAGTACTTTGAATCATTATACTTTTAGTGATTATTAGGCGGTCCTATCAAACCTGTTCGGCTAACGACCCTCCACTGAACAGGCGAGCGGTGGGCGAGAGTGTTCACCCATTAGACCGCCATTTTATAGGCAGTCTCCTTATACCCACTTTATAGAACAGCTTCGTGAATGAGGCCTACTAATGATTTGACTAACCATTTAATCTCATACATATAATAATAACTTCCTAGTTATAATATATATAAGATGTAATTTTTTAGACCTTTAAAAAATTGTTTCTGGTTTATCATTTAATTTATTGTCGATTTAAACTATTAAATTTAAAATTAAATTAAACCATTAAAGCCGATTTAATTATCTTTTAATTAACCAACTAATTAAATTAATTAAATTTGATATTTTAAACCTTTTAAAATATTTCTAGATTTTATCTATTAATTTTCGGAATTTAAATCAATTAAATCAAAATTAATTAAATTCTTTTAATTATCTTTTAATCAAACAATTAATTAAATTAATTAATTTTGCAGATAGGTGTCACAAAATAATCAAATTAATTTAAACCTATCCTTATCCCCTAATTTTCGATTTTTTAGGATAAAGCTTTAAAGGTTTATCTTTTAAACAATTTAAAGTTACCAAAAATAGAATACTTTCTAAACCCTAATGTCCAAATCGTCAACTATGTAGGGGGGAGGCTAGGGTTTTCAAAAACCCTAGCCCCATGATCGATTTCATCATATTAAGGTTTTAAAGGCTTTTTAAACCCTAAATATAGGAAAACAATTATAGCAGTTTAACAAGAAAACAACCAAAAGCTCTGATACCACTGTTAGGTTTTCTGCAAATCTATGAACTAAATAACCTAAGTTTACATGCAACCTATGAGGATCTATGTTTTCTTCTAATTAAACATATAACTAGTTCCTAAAGGGTGAAAGAATTAAACTAACAGAAAGGAATTAGAAAAACCAACATTTATTGAATCTTGGAAGCAAAGCAACAGAAACCTCTTGCCTCAAATGCAGTCACACCCTAGCTGGTAGTCTTGGCCGAAATCCTTCAGAGAGAGGGGGCTTAAAATCGATGGCTTACAGGGTTTATGAGCCTCCCTATTTATAGGCTCCAAGTGGCTATATGATAAACCTTACAGATAAACCTTTTTGAATTCAAATTAAGATAAGCCTTTATCTTAATAATTCAAACTATATTTATCTATATATATATAATCGATATATATATATATATATATATATATATATATATATATATATATATATATATATATATATATATATATATATATATATATATATATATATATATATATATATATATATATATATATATAATTCCGCCACTTTTATATCCTACTAAAAATGTCACTTACTCAACTATTGAATAATTACAGTTTTAGTCCATGTACCTTTAATTAATTAATTTAACCACCAAATTAATTCCAATTAATTCTAGAAAAATTACTAATTAATTATTATAGTTTCTAATTAATATATTATCACTTAAATATATTAATAAACTATTTATTTAATTTCTATTGATTTATTAATCACATAATAAATCAATCTTTCTCTCTACCGGACTTTCTACCAATTCTCCAACTATGAGGACAACCCAAATGGACTATGCTACTATTAATTAGATAAATACTAATTATTAGTCATGGCTTAGACACCTAATCCAACAATACTATATTGGAAGGAAATGGGAACTCATGGATGGTGAGATCTCTGAGTGGTTATGACACTTTTAATGTAAGAGTAATATTAAGAATTTAATACAAGATTAATGTTACTACGGAACCATGTAAAGATGAGTAGATTTCATACCGATTTTAGTCATTTCGGGGACGAAATCCTTTTAAAGGGTAGATAGTTGTAACAATTGAAAATTTTGAAATTTATAAAATGAGAATAAGTAGAAAGAAGAGTTGGAAAAGATTTAAAAATTTGTGTGTGAGGGTAAAATGATGAAAAAGGGTAAAATTGTCATTTTTATGACAAATAAGGATAACAAGATAATGAAGTTGCTATTATGAGGAATTTGTGTTTTAACAAGTCAATATGTGTGTAAGCATGATAATTTTCGTGTTATTGGTATTCGTATGTAAGAAATGACAATATGACTTAATAAAAGTTTGTTAATAAGTTATATCATTTAGTGCTTGATAAGCAAGGGCAAAATGGTCAAGATGTGTGTAAATATGAAAACTAATGAATTAAGACATTTTATCAAGCTCATTATATTAATTATATGTTGTATGATTTAGTTGGTTGGAAATGAGAATACAAAAATGAATTATGGATGGTTGTTTGAAATATAGTGTTAATGGTACACTTTGATGAATGATTATCTCAAAATAAGAAAGGAATTGGAAAATTTTTATCATTATCAAAATGTAGTCCTTGAGAAAAGGAAAACACATGAAAAAGAATGAAGGTAAATGGAGTTAAGATGAAGAAGTTATGGAGCCTTGAAGATGGACCAAAACTACTAAAAATAAAGCTGTGACCATGTTTATGGGTCAATAACGGGAAATGTAGCCAAATTCAATGGAACTTTAGTAGAGGTGATTTGTAGACTAGATTCTCACCTTTCTATACATATAAAGTTGGTAGAAAATGGATTCTGTATGAGAAAGTTATAGACACTACAAGTTCGGAAGGAAATCAAGTCAGGCTGGGAATCGAGAAATTATTCTTAGTGTTAAGGATGCCTTTACGTGGGCCGCGTTGAAACTGTACATGGGTTCTGCGGGCCTCGTATTTTTCAAGAAAATGACCCATCCTCATGTTAAGTCGTGCGGGCCGCGTGAATTATAAACCATGGTCGTGCAGGCTTTGTAAATCTTCTAGTTGGTTACGTCCAGGGCGTGTAAAGGTGCATACAGTGTCCATTTTGGCACCATTGTGGACACATGGCTGCCACAACTTGCTCTCCTATGGTTCCAAATGGATTCCACTACTTTGAGATGTATAGACCACGAATTTTAGATCAAAAATCAGTCATTTTGCATCATTTCTTCTCCAAACACTCTCTAGAACTTCTATGTGTGTTCTCGGTATTAACGCTATGTGTTTTCTTATTGAGGATTCAATTTCAAGTGTTTTCAAGGGGAACTTGGGTGCAAAGTGATCCTCTGAAGATAAGAAATATTTCCCCACCATTTTTTAAGGTAATTTTATGAAAAATTTAGTTATGGACGAACCCTACTTTTTAGGGAAATGTGATATCATGAAATTGATTATGGATAATGTTTTTTTATCTTTAGATGATGCTTTTTTGGTAATTATCTGGATGTTATCATCAATAAATCATAGAAATTGAGTTTATTGACATGGATTGGTTTTGCATTAATGAAATGAACATGATTGTTAATGGATTATGAATAGATGATAGTGATTATCACATGATTAAAAAATATTTGTGGTTTAGAAATGGTAAATGATGAAGAATCATCAAATTAAAGTCTTGAACATGTAATGAGGAGAATATTACATATTGGAATGGATGTTGTGGAATTTATAGATTTGAAATATGGTAATATGATGAAATACATAAGTATGAAGGATTAATTTGTTATAGTTTAGATGTTGGACATGTGCCAACTAGTTATGTATGTGTTTATAATGTCTTAATGGGTTAAGAACTTATGAGGAACTTCACATAGATAATGAATTGTGCGATAAGTGTTTATATGCATATGTGAATGTGATTGATGAGAATGTTTTGGATAAACGTCCATAGGAATTGAATGTTCAAGTGATCCAAGGAAGGACAAGAAGATAGTGGAATCATAGTTAGACAACCTAACTATAAGAGGTGAGTACATAGTGGATTTTTACATTAGATACATACCATAAATTCTTAATTCTTATCAATGGTATTTTTGCACATCTTTTAAGAAATTCCATTAAATGTGTTAGATGTTTATCATGGATTTTTAGGTCAAAATATGGAATGAATTTATGAAGCTTATAGTTTTCTTGAAATAAATTGATATATATGTATGGAAAGTAATTTATACATTTGAAAGAGTTTTTATTGAAAGTACTATATACTTACCATGGATTTGAAAGAATTTATTAGTCTTATGTAACTTATGTCTTGTTTAAATGAATTTGCTTTACGTGTAAAAGAATACATAATGTGTTTATGGTAACAAGTTTCATTTATGCAACAAGGGTATAGTTTGTTTTTGAAGTAAATATATAGATAAGTATGAAAGAAGATTATTGAAATTGGCAGACTTATAATGAAATACTCTTATGTTAAAACGGGATAAAGTCATGATAGATATTGCATACATGTAATTTCATAATCATGCATAGCATATTCTGTGCGTGGTATGAATGCACTTGAAAAGTGTGCTTGTTGTGTGATCATACATTCATTGAATGTGTATTTCATAAAGTCTCAAAGCTCAATTGTCTAGACACCTCTGAATAACCGCTAGGGTGGTACCTTCCGTCGCGAAGTAGTTATCTCCAACCTCCAATTAGGAAAGACCCGTTAGGATCGTTTTTTATGTGGGAATGACCCGATTGAACACTGTTAGTCGAGAGAGGCCTACAAACCCATATTGTTCTTATATTTACACCTAAGCGAGAAAGGCCCTATAGGTTGAGAAAATGAATGTGTGGGTAAGTGCTCATTCCGTTAGGCCCCAATAAGGCAAGTAAAATGGTCAAACTGTATCAAAGAACTGTATGCTTGAACTCATGCATTGCCTTTGCATTACATGGCATGGTAGTGTTATTAAATGAATTTAAATGGTAAAATATGTAAGTATGATTCTTTAACATTAATTTAAGATTTTCCAATGAATGGTTTTGAAATATCTCAATATGGGTTTTAAATATTGGTTAGATAGATGTTTTGGATACTATTCTTGAATTATCAAGTTTAAAGGAGTCTCTTGAATCTAGCTTTTGGAAGATAGTCTCAAACTATTGTTTTGAAACGATTATTTGAAATAACCAGTTTTCAACAAGTATGCTGATTTAAGTAATGGACTAAATGTTTCCAAATGAATATTTTGATTTAGTAATGGAAAATATTATTTTAAATGAGTATTATGAGATAAGTATTTGAAGTAATTAGTTTTCAACAAGTAGTAAGTAATTAGTTTATGAAAAGATATAATTGTTTGTCAAGTACAAAGAATGTTTTTGTGGTAGTTTCATTAATGTATTTGAAATGTTGATTTCATATGTATATGAAAGTATATATATTTAGTGGTCATTTGGATAACAATGATCTTTTGATTAAATTATTTGAATATAAATTTTCTCAAGAATGATATTAATTATTTTGAAGAACTAAAGATTTTGCTTTGTGTCTAAAACCTATGTAACTTACGAAAGTCTTACGTAGTATCTTTTTATCCAATTGACACGCATCTAGGTACCGAGATGGATTTGGAGGACACAAACTTAGTGTGAGCCATTGAGGTATTAGAAGACATTGTGTGTGAATGATAGAAGTGGAAAGTGTTATGTAGTTATTCGTATTAAGATATGTGATAATTCTATTTTATGTCTTTTTATGATTGTGATTATTAGTTTGTAACACCCAAGTAAAGTATCAATCATGTCTCCTTACAAAGGTTTTAACTGGGATCAAATCTTTTATAAACCTAGAAAAGGTTTTTCAGAATAGGAAAATTTTAAAATATCTTTTAAAATGAATGTAAAGATCTGGGGTGTTACACATGGAGCGTAATACGGACTCGGAGATATAATCACATGTTACGCACGCCCGTACAACGTAATTTAGACGGATTTTTTTATTATTTTCGTATTTATTTGTTTATTTTAAGTATTTTTTAGCTTTTAATAAACTATATTTTTAGTTTTTTATTTTATTTTTTAGTTCATTTAGTTTTTTATTGTTTTTTCCTTTTTCGTTAGTTTTTAATGTTTTTTTAAAGAATTTTTTTGTTTAAAACTCGTTTTGTCTTTTTTAACTCGTGTTGTATTAGTAGACTTAAGAATCATAACAAGTTTTGGAGATCATAACAGGTTTTGTATCTTCGATCATAATAAGTTTTGAATCTTGGATCATAAATTTTGGATCATTATACTTAAGAATGATAATATTTAAGACATAACAAGTTGTGATACATAGCATTTTTGGATCATTATAAGTTTTGGATATTAAAAGTTTCTTATATAACATTTTGATTTATAACATATGTGGATCTTGAAATTATCCAAAATTTAAGAAATATTTTTGTATTATTTTAAATTTTGAATCATAATAAGTTTGATTCATAACATTTTTGTATTACAATAAGTTTTGATTTATAAAAAAAGTTAGTTCATAACAGTTTAAATAATAAAACATATTTTGTTTCTTAATATTTTAGGATCATAGATATTTTTTTTGCTAATTTGGTGAGTTTTTTACTTGAAAATAAAAAAAATAAAGACTTAATAAACTAATTTTCAAACAACTATTTTTAAAAACTTACTAATATAATGTCTAGAATGGTACCTTAAATTTTTATAATTTTGGAGAATTTTTTTATTTTTCATTTTTATAAAAATAAAAACTTTTTTTTTCAAATTTTCATGATGGTGCTTGTTTTGTAGATAATTAAATTCTAAGAACTTTTTTTTTTAATATTTTGTTTTCAAAAAAAAAAAAGTTACGGTCGACAAACAAAATTGGGGAAATAAAGAAACTCGCTAAACCATATGGTGACAAGTGTCGCAATAGTGGTGGGTCTAGATTACCGTATTATCCTTCTTAATTTGTTTTATCCACCCACCAGTTTTGATTTTTAGACAACTAGTCCCCTAAAGTTTTAAGGGTCCGTTTGGATGTGCTTATAAAACTGCTAATTGACTTATTGGGTTTTTGGAAAAACCATAAGTCATAAGTAAGAGTCTCATTACTTATTAAAAACTGCTTATTTGCCATTACCAAAGGTAAATAAGCAGTTTTTAATAAGCAAGAAGATCCTTACTTATGTCTTATGGCTTTTCCAAAAAGTCAATAAGTCAATAAACAGTTTTTATAAACACATCCAAACGGCCCCTAAGACGTGTCAAATTTTTCACATTGAATCTGGGCCACCAATTTTTCAAGTTTAGAGGTCCAGATTTATCTTCATTTTACTCACCAAAATTGGAGTCCCCAATCCTATATATATATATATATATATATATATATATATATATATATATATATGTGGTCCCGTTCCGGTGAGGACATTTTTTTCGGTGAGGACTCGTAAGAACACCATAAAAAATTGAAAAAAAATATAAAAAGATACAAATCATAAAATTCAGAATAGTACTATATCATTATAAAAAAATTGGAAAAAAATTTTGGATCATTGAGAAACAGTAATGATCCACAAAAAATTTTATTTTGTGGATCATTGTTTCATTATAAAAAAATAATGATTCAAAAAAAAAATTTGAATTTTTTTCTCCAATATAGTACTATGATCCATTTTTTTATTTTTATTTTTTTCAATTTTTTTAAGGTGTCCTCACGAGTTCTCATATATATATGTATATATATATATATATATATATATATATATATATATATATATATATATATATATATATATATATATATATATATATATATATATATATATATATATATATATTGATCCGAAACCTCTAATTTTTCATCTTCTAACGTTATTTATCTATAAATTAATTACCGTGATTTTTGTGTTTGTCATGTACATTTTTTTTGGGTTGTCACACGCGGGTCGGCTTTTGGGTTTTCCTTCGGGTTTAGAATCCTTATTTGGGTCTTTCTGGATTTATCCTCTCCACCACCGCTTTCTCCCTCATTTGTCTTTCCCACCGTCAACCCCTCACCTACCATATATTCCCCAACTCCGTCGATTCAGCATCGCCCTCACCTACCAGTCTCCCTCGATTTCGCGTCGGTTATTTCACCTGTTCGAAGATAGCAGCCACTCTCACGTCTCAGATCAAAACAATTGCTTCCCGTATAGTCGATTGATTCCGCCGGAGTTATTTGATGTTACTTTCCTCGAATGCTACACTCCTCTAGTGTGTGCGCGTGCGTGTTTGTGCCACCTGGGATCGAGAGAAAGAGAAATGGAGTTCAAGCGTTGTGTGGGTTAACTGGGCAAGGTAGGAGACAGAGACGCAGCGACATCGCTGCTGTCGGGCGTTTTTTCGGCGACGCTATGGTTTTCGACGGCGAATGTAGCTGTGGGTGGCGGCGTCATAAAAGTTAGTTTTGGTTTTTTGAATCTGTGCTACTCGCCTACTATAATTCTTCATTGCTTTTAGGTATTTTGAATATTTATTATAATAATACAAACCACACCTTCACCTTACATTCGCCTGCCCCAAATTCGATTTCGCCAAGAACATTCGCCTGCCCCAGGTAAGTTTTTTGTTCAATTTTAGTTTTTGCTCTTTTTCTAATCGAAGATACATGGGTGTCTGATCATATTTTAGATCGATATGCTTGGATCGGTAACCTATAGATGTTAGCATCTTATGTTTATTTTTGATGGTGAAATTGATTTGTTTTGGTTCCCCATAAAATAGATTAGTATTTGGTTCTGTTTATTTTCAAATGTCTTCTTCAATATGTTTAGGTCCCCATACTTTACAGATTTTAGCTTTGTGGTTTGTTTATGTTTGGTTTTAGCTATGCTTATGGTGGATTTTGTTGATAATATTTCATATTGGTCAAAGTCTTTTAGTTCATTCAAATTAATACATATTGATGAGATTCTTAATTTTCATTAGACGTTTTCTAATGTCTGTAATCAAAGATTGTTGAAACAAATCAAACTTCGGTATTTATGAATTATTTTTCTTATTTGTGAAATCTCATCCCAAATTTTAAATCTTTGGGCATTTTAAGCAAACAAGATTCCATTTCATTTTGAAAGTCAACATTTCTTTTTTCTTGAATTTAAATGAAATATTTCACCTTTGTAGTCGCAACAATTCTCTTAGCCATGAAGAAAATGCAAGTGACAAGTATAACAAAGAAAAACGTGTATGCATTTTATACATTCTTAATTATATAAATATTGGGAAATTGTTAATGTACTGATAATCATGCATTCATGTTATTGAAACAGGTTTTGCTTGTGAAGTCTTTTTTAAATTCGCGTGCAAATTTGCTTCAAGAGTTAAGAAATCTTAGTAAGGCGATTAATCAAACGATTGATTTGAGTGGTTTCACTTCTCAAAATTAAGAAACAGGGACTAATAATGCTGATTCAAATGTACCAGAAAATGTTTCTAAGGTTTGTTTTAATTGTTCTTTAATTACACATTTTAATGGTTTAAATTATGATTATTATATTTTTTATTCTTGAACAGATTCCAAATGGTTCAATTGATACACAAAGTGAATATCTTTATACTTTACAAAACGATGAACTTTATCGTCTTTTCCACTCACAAAGTGAATATCTCTATACTTATGGAGCACGTTTCTCAAGTTTCATAGGTTTGGTTCTTTTTTCTTTTTCCAATTCTGCCCTTTACTATTGTAATCTTATTTTTTAGTGAACACCAAGGCTAACAAAACAAAAATCTTGGAGCATTTGTGTAATTATTGGGCGGTTCACCGAAGGGCAGAATGGTCAATATGGATTGTATACTCCAAAGTTGAAATGCCTCACCAACCAATCAGAGAAACCATGTCAGCATACCACGGTCCACGTGGCACTGTCCCTGTTCTCAGAAAGATAACTGAAGATGTAAAAATTTCACCACAATTTTACTTATCACAGATTACAAACAACTAAACATCAAACATCTTATTGAATTTTTTATTTTCTTTATTTTTTTCTTCCATTTTTAGCCTTCTCAGGCTGCAGCAATGCGAGCTGAATTACATTGACGGAGTATTGCACAAATGAGGGTGAGGGGTGTTTTTGACTTTTGAGCTTCATTATTATAAATTATATATTTCTTATGTGGAAATTATATGTATTTTTAATTATATGCAGATAAACAGTCGTTCAATTCAAGATCTTCATATTTTTGGAGATCCTTCACGAATACCTATTATAATAGTGGAACGTGTTGTAAATGCACCATTACGTACCCCTAGTGGAAATTCCTACTTCAGGAACATGGACCCCAAGGGTATTAACGGTATTTCTCAAGAACATGACCCATATTTATCTACTATTCAGCAAAAGGGACGTGTTGTCTTATCTTATCCCTTCTTCTTTTACCCCGGCCCGGACTGTAAAGAACAAATGGAGGTGATTATTGGTACACAATAGACTTTATCTGCCTATGAACACACCGTCCAAAGATCAGAAAAAGCAAATTACTAAGAGAAAAAGGCGGTGGTGGATCATTTGTTGCACTTGGGAGTATTTCACATGGTATTTCCTAAGCTAGACCTTTGATTCGTTTATCTTGCCTCTGTTTCTTTTACGGGATCCGTTCTTCTTTCTCCTGTGAATTCACCAATTACAGGTAATCTCAGTCTTTTTCCTTGAAATTTCGTTTTCATTGTAGGGTTTTATCATAAGGGAAATCTTTGGCTTTTTTCTATTTTCAAATTTTTTGTTATCAGAGATGAAACTAATCATTATTGCTTTCTTTTGTTTTTTGAAAGATTGCACCTGTCAATTTCTTATTGTTACAGAAAGGCTAGCTTTGTTTATGCTTTTTTGTATTTAGAATTTTGGTATCCGAGTTATCTCGGTGGGTAGACGAAAATGTTTTCAGTAAGTTTACTTACATTTCTTTATCACTAATACCAATGTACTTCTTTTTACCCACATTAGCAACATACTTATGTTCCATTATGAATATAGGCTTTGTACTTTTTAGTAGCATACTTTCATTTCTTTACCACTAATAGCAATGTACTTCTTACCCACATTAGCAACATACTTATGTTCCATTACGAATATGGGCTTTGTACTTTATTTGTTACATATTGCTATTATCGGTAGAGAAATGAAAGTAGATTGCTATTATCGATAGAAAATAAAGTACACTGTCTATATGGGTAAAAAAGATTGAAGTACATTGCTATTTTTTTAAACTTACGCTTTATAAAATGTTGGCAACATGTGTATATGGTGACAGGTACCATGTGTTGCTATTGTTGAAAACATGTGCCATTTTGATGCGGATGGAAAACGATTTTACTCATTTGATAAAGGATCAGGCGCGTAGGTAAGAAATGATTAAATACTAAAGGTATTAATGTAAATTAAAAAAACTCAAGGTAGGTTAATGTAAATTTGCATATGTTCTTGGGATGGAACAGTGTCGGCCCCTTTTGCACAAAGAAATTTTATTCACTGTGACTGCAGGTTGTGGAGCAATTTGGAATGACTCATCTGTTTGACCTTCCAATAAGACCAACAGTAAGCATGCCTTGGAATTTATACAATAATCTATGAAATATTATAATAGTATTTATTTTGCTTTACATATTGTAAACAAATTTATTGAATAAAAATTCATCATTGAACTTCAGTAATTACTTTATGTGAATTTTCTTATATTTGAACCAACAATTTGTATCAAAGCAGTTGATTCAAATTGAAAAATCAGGCCATTGCAAAACCTGAACCAAGTGTAGTCAGCCTCATGCAAATTTAAAGAAGTATAAAAAACTAATTTTTTATATTTTATTTTGACAGCTGTCTGCTTCTGGAGATTGTGCAATACCTGAAGTGGTGGCTGATCCTCAAGGTGAAGTTGGTGACATATTTCAAAATCTAGGAGTTTGTGTGGTACAACATTGTGCAAAGATCCGCCAACAAGGTATTGTGGACTTATTTTATTTTGTTCCAAATTCTTTTTTTTATTTTCTTGAATGGTATTGTGGACTTTTTTGTACACGTGGATGTCCAAGTAAGTATATAAGCGATAAATAATTTAATGTTAATAACTTATTTAGAAAAGTCTCCACATATTTTTGTATAAAAAACAAGTTGCATAAATCAGTAATTAAAAGGACATTCATATTTCTTTTAACAGTTTCAACTATTGTTATGTATGACAAGTCTATCAAGGCAACTAAGGTGAAAGTGCCTGATTCAAATGAAGAGTTTCTTCTACATGCTGCAACTGTTTGGCGAAATGACAGTTCCGCCCAAAGTGTGGTATGTAATCTTTTACATCGTCATATTTCAAAGAGGGTTAAATGCGAGCATAGCAATGTATTCTTATTTCATTTCTTCCTATTACAACATTGTACTTTGAAACCGTAAAAAGAAGACATACAAAAGGAAAAGGGACCCCTACATAATACAAATTAAACCAAAGCAACGCCAAAGGTTTCCAGCTTAAAACCCTAGCCACTAGGACCCACGAGAAAAGAATAACCCGTGCAGAGCACGGGCTCCCACTAGTTTAATTTATCAAATATAAAGTATTTTTAGATTAATGATAAACTTTTGAATTATTAATATAATACTTAATTATTAATTAGATATTGTGTTAAATGCAAAACCTAAATCAAACATTTGAATTATCAATATAATATATTTAATTTATTAGTTTAAATAAGATAATAAATGTAAATCCAAATCAATATATCAAATTAAATTTTATCAAAAATGGATTAAACGTTTAAATAAATTACCATATAAAGGAAATTGAAGTATCAAATTTTCTAAAAAAACCTCAAAACTTATCTTTTATAGTAATTGAGAATTTCCAAAGTTGAATTGTAACAATAATAGTTAAAAATAGCACTATTATAAATTATATCACATTATTTACTTACAAACCATAACATAAGACTATTGAATGATATGGTTGTAATAAATGTTTATCTTATAATATTATTCAAAATAACTATAATTTATCTAACTTATTATAAAACTTATAATTTGACAGTAAACATCAATAATATATATTTTTTAAAAATTTTAACTACTTGAGTTTATTATTCCACTCAAGGTGCACATAGTAAAAATGTAGAAAAATAAAGACTTCTCCCAGCATCCTATAACGATGATGAGCATTGAGCAACATTCCTTTTTGTCGAGTTTATGAAGAGAACATAGTATCTATCAAGAAGCCCCATAAAATAACCAAACCCATGATCACCACAAAGAATCTGGGCCCGGCCCAAAGTTTATAAGTTAACCATTGGATTATAATATTATATGTTCTTTTGGTGGAAATCTTGTAGCTTTTACAAAGCTTTAACAACTGTTGTATTTTAAGGAACGTGGATTCTTTCGGTAAACAGATTATTCCACTCCTTTCTCGATGTGCGCACAACCATTTCTTCGTATTCTAGTGTTATGTTCTTCATCATCTTCAACCTTATTTAGTGCACTTGTGCTAAATTTTAATCTACGTGAAAATCGCATAAAGGTTTAGTTGTATTGAACGATGCAGATTTTTTTGAATCTTATATGAAATGTTGGTAAATTTTTTGATTTTATTTCATTTAGTTTTCTTTATGTTGGTTATTTTTAGGGTTGAATTTTTTTCAAATATCATTAATCCAAAAAGTATGTTGGTATTTATGCAACGGTAAATGACGACATCATTTCATAGATTCTACAAGGTGATGATTCCTTAGTAGCATAAAACCAATGTGTTAGTTTTTTTCAGGTTGATGTATAATTGTTAAAGTGTGATGATTCTTTAGTAGCATAAAACCAATTTCTAATGTTCTAAGCAAAATGATTATTTTTCTTGATTGAGTTTCACAAAATCTTAAAAAATGACTGCAACAATGATAGCCAACTTGAAACCTGGCGATGCAGACAAACATGTCGGAATAAAAGTCATAAGAAAGTGGGTGTCGTATGGTAGAAAAATTGAATGTTATATTTTCTTGGACAAAAATGTTAATAATTCACCCTTATATTACCTACAATTATACGTTATTATTCCTTCTATGTTAAATACTTAAATTATACAGATCTAAAAATATATTAATATGCAGCTTATTGAATTAAGTTTTGTATCCCAATTTTTTCATTATAAAAGAAATAACTTTTCAAAAAATAAGCCTACTCTTTGATAGGTGATTGCAAAATTTACAAAAATACTTAAAAGAGGTCATCATAGATTCATAGCACAGAAGAGAACAATCTTATTAATATAAAAGAACAATAAACAACAATTATTAACGTTGCTCGATATAATAGCATAATATAACTAATTTTTTTGGGAGAATATATATTTTGTTAAATAGCAAAAACGTAAGTACTATCAATAATATATATTTTGTAGAATTTTAACTACTTCAGTTTATTATTCTACTCAACGTTCACATAGTAAAATTATAGAAAAAAATAAGACTTCACCCAGGCCAGTATCATGCAACGAATAACGATGATGCACAACATTCTTTTTTGAAGAGTTTATCATGTGAACTAATAGTATCCATCATGAAGTGCAAATGTGAAGCCACATAAAATAACAAAACCCATGATCACCAAAAAGAATCTGGGCCTGGCCCAAATTTTATAAGTAGCCAAAGGATTATATGTTCTTTAGTTTTCTTTATGTTTTATGTTGGATTTTTGAATGATTTTGGTTGACTTTGTTTGTGGTTAGGCTTAATTTTAGGGTTATTTAAATATTTTTACGATAAAATAAAGAGGAGTGATAAAAAAGACGAGAAGAAGATGATAGTAAATTCATAAACTTCAAAATCCGACGGTTGTGTTAAGCGACCAAAAGACTAAAAGGGTAAAATAATTCTTTTTAGAAGAAAAATATGTTAGAAAAATTTCTTTACTGGACTATATCCATAACTTTAACCAAGGAATAGGACAAAAGATGTAGTATACTCTAATATTTAAATGTTGTAATATATAATTATATAATATGTGATACAAAGTTTCTGGTCAATTGAAAATATTGCGACGAATGTAACGATATAGCTTAGCTATGACGTTTAATTAGATAAATATAAATAGAGTTCTATGTCACAGTCTGTCGATAAATAGAAAACTATTATAAGCGTCATATAAAGCAACTATTTCTATTTGTGATGATTGATCATGATTCATGACTATTAAGTTGGTCATATTCAATGCTCTCTATTATTAATCTGAGACTTCTTTCGATATATAATACCCAATTTCGAGTTGGATAGACATATTTGTGAAGCTTGATTATATACAAATATCAAGCAAGATAAAATCTTATGATGCTGGTCTAGATCTTAATATTCCAATATAAAATCTTATTAAACATGGTTTACATTATTCTTTTAGCGAAATAAAATGGGAACATGTGTGGGGTTTTTTTTTCTTTTCCATTTTCATCTATTTGCATCAGGGTTAGATGTGATATCTTCTTGGTTATTAGATATTTTTCTTGATAAAGCGCTAAATACTCTTCGATACCTTTCCTTTATCTAATAATGACGAAGACAATATTAGTTTAAAAAGGTGAATTGGTCAAGTCATATTTTTTATTGTTATATACTAATGTATGTGCATAAAATTGCATCACATAAGTTTTGTATTTTATCCGAATTGGTCACTAATTTTTTTTTTTTTTTTTTTTTTTTGCGAAACAGGTCTTTAAAGTTCAATTTTATATACTAATGTATGTGCATTAGTATATAATAGCATCACATAAGTTTTGTGTTTTATCCGAATTGGTCACTAAAGTTTTTTTTTTTTTTTTTTTGCGCAACAGGTCATTAAAGTTCAATTTTACGTGCTAATTATGATGAGAAATAGACAAACAAATAAACTTAAACTCTTAAGTTCACATGCAACCTAAATTATCTATGTTTTCTCTATTGAACATACAAATAAGAACATCTATAAGAAATCCTAGGTAAAAACAAAATTACTAAAGAGGGTTTCGGGATTACATACCTTATTGTTATTATAGCAAATAACAATTAATCCTTATAGTGTCGATCTCTCAAAAGCTAGGACTACAAATGTCGTGCCTCTAATGGTTCACACCCAAAAGTCCAAGCAAATGTTAATTATCTTAAAATCTTATTTAAGAAAAGCTCGCTATAAAACCTTAGAGAATGATTATAGATTCTGCTTGAGAGAGAAGAGAAATTCCAGAGAACTGTCTACTGGAATAGGGCAGAGAATAATGTGACAGGGGATGCGTATTTATAGTTACAAGGGTGATAAAGGATAAACCTTATTTGAATTCAAACCAAGATAAAACTCTTATCTTTAAACCCCTTTTTTGCTGTACGCAATGCGCGCGTCACGGCACTCTATGCTCGCGCCGCGCGTGTTACTTCGACAAGAAGTCTCTATTGTTCAACTATTGAACAATTACAATCCAGCCCCCTGCACTTTTAATTAATCCCAAATTAATTCCAATTAATTCTGATTAATTCCAAACAAGTTTCTAATTAATTTATTATCACATAACAAATTAATAAACTATTTCTTTCTCTCTCTCTCTCTCTCTCTATTAACCTTTATCCTAGTTCGACTACTGAGGGCAACCCAAAAGAACTTCGTTGTTATCAATTCAAGTACATATATCATTTATAGTTATGGCTTAGACACATAATCCAATAGTCTCCCACTTGGATAAGTCTATAACTATAACACCAGTACAACTTCTAAATTGATCAGCAAATTGTAGCTTCCAAAAGCTGTTGTCGAACTTTGACCCAGTCAGTTACATGTCCTCAGATAAGTGATCATATGATCCTCCTTTCTATTAGATATCATTCGGACTTGAGACATGGATTAGTATCATTCTGAGTTTGATACTCTGTTTCCCGATTTCTGATTTGTGATGATATAGGACTTCCAATTGAACACATCAATTTGTCCTGGCTAGCCAGCACTGTAAGCCAACACCAAATCACTGAGGGGCCCACAAATATCGTTTTTCCCTTTAGGGCAAAAGGAACGAATAAACTTCGACTCATATGCTTGTGTCTTTTACTCATCAAATCGCGCACAACAATACGTTTTATAACACCGGGTTACCGATGCGTTTACATATTATCAATGCACAACCAACTTGTAAATTTCAACTCATATGTCTCTATTTCAAGATCATAAGATATTATCGTCTCAGAATTACTCGTGATATAATCCATGAAGTAATTCTCTGAGCGAGGGTTTCTCCAATACTCAAATCCCCATTTCTAAGTACTCATGAACATTGCAGCAAAACTATTGCTATGTCTAACTCCTTAGACAGTCTACAATTCAATTCACGACAGTCTTAATTCACTACTTACTTCCAAAAGTACGATCGACTGTGGAACTTTAAATAATCAAATTATTCGGGAAGTAAAACATGCAAAAGCTAAATATAAAAATCTGACTGGTAGCTACTCCTACTTATTACCAAGTCTCAACAAGGTAATCACCAAGTCGGATCTGTCATAATATTGTTATGTGTTTCTTGGTTTCTTTTAAACTTTTAATTAATATTTTCTTTCTATGTCTATATATCGAAAACGACATTTCACTCTTTCTGTGTGTCCAAAATGTCCTACATTGATACCCACCATTGCAGATAATCTGATCGAACACTTTTCTGATAATATCTCAATATGTCATCTTGTCTTTCTCTCTTCCTAATTCCATCCCGAAAATGGTGGTGTGTACTGTGACTTCTCATGGTTCTCGGGATCTTTAGTCCAGGTGACTGCACCCTTTACCGTCAAGACAATTTCAATGTGTTATGATGTGTCGGTGAACCACACATGCTCCATCAATATACCAATGAAACTCTTTAACCATGAAGTCCTTTAGCACCACATACTGATGTAAATAATTACAGATTTGAAAACTCATTTCAAATTATTATTACATTCACCCCAATCATTTCTCTATGATTTCTCACGTGTGTTTAAATAATCCGTCCAGTATTCTCAGCCAGGTTGTATCCTGAGTCCAACTTACTATGCTCTAAGCATTAAGTCAGCAGCATAAGTCCATAACAATTGAGATCGATCCATTTTGTAGAAACTCATGGAATCTGATCTTTTCTGTTCTGAACCCTTTCATAACCTGCGGATTACCTATAATCTTTGTGTTATGACTTTCAGAAACTCTTTCTTATGGAGACATGTATCTTGAATCTTATCAAGATCATACCAACACTGGCAGGGTCTATACTGGTGTTATCATTTATCTGATAGATAATTGTGACAACGTGAGTATGTTGTACCTTCTTTATATCTTTCATGCCAAGTCATCACACTTTGCAATGATGGAGAAACTCCTTTCCCATAGTCATGCCTTTGATCTCATCAAGATCATACTTATGATGGCAGAATTTTACTGATGGCCTCATCTATCTGATAGATGCTTATGACCACCTGAGCACGTTGTATCTCCTTAAGATCTTTCATAGCGAATCATCTCTTAATGCCAAGTCATTACACTTTGTAATGATAAGAGACGCTTCCTAGAACTAGTATTTAACCGACATACATTGATAGGCAGATCACAATGATACTCCCACTAAATTTGAATGGTTATAGGACTCTTTTAGATCATCACAAAATACAAACCTTTTGGCACATTTTGAGAATCCAAAATCCAAACCTTCTGACATAATTGCAGGAGTCTTTCAGGCTATTCACAAAATCCAAACTTTTAGCATATTTTGAGAATCCAAAGATCCTTCCTTGCGAGGTGTATGTTAGATAATTCTTAGGGACTATGTACCTTTTGTATCGGCATGTCCTAAACCCTTTTGGTTGTGTCTTACATGCAACCCTTGTGTTTTCTATTTAAGGAAAGCGGTTCAGATCATCCAATCCTGCTATGACTCACGAAGTGCAGTTATAACAAACAATATCTTTTCAGATTTGTTTCTGTTCTGTTGAGGTGATTTCTCTCTGAACCAATGACTGAGTATTGCTTCACTCAACTCATTCTTGCTTAGAATGTAGGTATAATTCTATCTATGTTGCATTTTTTTGATGATTCAATTGCTCCCACTGGTTCTTAGAACATGTGTAACATCAATCAAATTCTTACATGGACCGAGTCTCGCCTCTAGGTTCTCTTATTTGGCAGCAACTGGGCTCACCAATGCTTCCAAGTAGTAGGATTGCTTATCCGTACCAATCTCAGTGTTTTATCACTAATCGGTATGTCACCCAGATCATAAAACCTTATGATTGAAAGGTTTTCCGCAACCATGAACTAAATAACCTAAGTTCACATGCAACCTAGAAAAGATCTATGTTTTCTTACTTTGAACATGTAACTAATTCCTAAAGGCCAAACAAAAATTAACTAAAAGAAATAAATCAGAAAAACTAACCTTTAGTTTTAATCTTGAAGCTAAGCAGCACAAGTGTCCTGCCTCAAATGAGATCACACCCAGGGAGCCAGAGGGTGGACGAAAATTCCAGAGAGAATTTTTAGAATGAGCACCAATAATGAGGCCTAGGGTTCCCTATTTATAGGGAAACAAGAAACCCTAGCCGTCAGCCATTTTCCGGATTATACGTATGCGCGTCGCGGCCTTTACATTGGCGCGCCGCAATTCAACTATTGAATATGTACGCGCGTCGCGGCCTTTACATTGGCGCGCCGCGCGCCGCAATTCAACTATTGAATTTGTACGACTTTAATCCTTGACTTCCTGATTAATCTAATTAATGCTACAGAAATTAATCTAATTAATTCCTGATTAATTATTAATCAATTAATATAGTTTCTAATTAATAATATATTAACAAACCATATCTTTTATTTCTATTGATTTATTAATCCCATAATAAACCAACCTTTCTCTCTACCGAACTTTCTACCAAACCTCCAGCTATGAGGGCAACCCAAATGGACTTTGCTTCTATTAATTAGGTAAATACAAATTATAAGTCATGGCTTAGACACCTAATCCAACAGTCTCCCACTTGGATAAGTCTATGACTATAATTACCAATTTAACCTCTAATTAATCAGCAAACTGTAGCTTCCTAGAAACTGCTGCCGAACTCTGACCTAGTCAGTTCTGTCCATAGATAAGTGATCAGATGATCCTCCGTCCAACAAGATATTTTCAGACATGAGACATGGATTGAGATCAATCTGTGTCTAACACTGTTTCCCGATTTCTGATTTTGCTTATGACTATCAGACTTCCAATTGAACGTATTAATTCAGTCCTGGCTGGCCAGCACTTCAGTCAACTTCAAAATCATCGAGTGGCCAACAGATATCTGTTTTCCCGTCTGGGTCAAGGGACGAATAAGCTTCGACTAATATGTTATATCTTTTACTCGACAAATCACTCATAACAACACGTTTTATAACACCGAGTTACCGATGCGTTTTCGTACTATCAATGAACAACCGCCTTGCAAATTATAACTCATATCTCTCCACTTTAAGACCATAAGATATTATCGTCTCAACATTGCTCGTGATATAATCCATGAAGCAATCCATTGAGCGCGGGTTTATCCAATACTCAAATCTCCATTTCCAAGTACTCATGAACGTTGCAGCAATCTTATTGCTATGTCTAACTCCTTAGACAATCTACAAACCAATTCATGACAGTCTTCCTTCATACTTACTCCCTAAGAGTATGAACGACTGTGGATATTTGAATAATCCAATTATTCAGGAAGTAAAACATGCAAAAGCAAAACATAAAATCTGACTAGCAGCTACTCCTGCTTATTACCAAGTCTCCACGAGGTAATCACCAAGTCGGATTTATCATAACTATTATCGGTTTCTTATTCTCTTTTAAACTTTCAATTCAAGCCTTTTATATCTATGTCTTTGACCTTTTCACTCTTTCTATGTATCCAAGTGTCTAACACTTATACACTTTATTGCAGATGATCCTATCGGATACTCTTCCGATGATATCTCAGTTTGTGATTTTGTCATTCTCTCTCACAACTCTATTCCGGTGATGTGTACCGTGACTGCCCATGGTTCTCGGGTCTTTAGTCTACATGACTACACCCTAAGACGATTTCGAGGTGTCATAATGTGCCGGTGAATTACACGCGCTCCATCAGAAACCAACGAAATTCTTTAACCATGAAGTCCTACAGCACCACGTTCTGGTGTAAACAATTACCGATTTGAAAACCCTTTCAAATCAATCACCCTAATCATTTCCCAATGATTTCTCACGTCTGTTCAAATAATCCATTCAGTATTCTCAGCCAGGCAATATCCAGAATCCAACTTACAATGCTCTAAGCATTAAGTCATCAGGATATGTTCATAACACTTCTGATTTGTCCAAGAGGTTCGAGGAACCTGATGTAATCTCATTCCAAGCCCTTTCGGAATCCTAAGATTACCAATAATCCTTGTGTCATGATTTCCGGAAACCATTTCCTTTCGGGGACTCTTTCTTATGCCTCTTGAATCCCATCAAGATCATATTCTCAACGGCTAAGTCAATACTGTCAGTCTCATCTATCTGATAGATGTCTATGAACTACGTGAGTATGCTGCACCTTCTTTGTTTCTTTCATGCCAATTCATTACACTTTTCAATGACAGGAAACTCCATTATTGGGTTATGCATCTTGAATCTCATCAAGATCACATTGGCAGAATTCTGATCTATCTAATAGATATCCACAACCACCTGAGTATGTTGTATCTCTTAAAGTCTTTTATAGCGAATCGTTTCTTAACACCAAGTCATTACACTTTGTAATGATAAGAGACGTTTCCTAGAACCAGTATGTAACCCACATACAATGATAGCAGATAACAACAATACTCCCACTGGCTTTGACACCGTTATATGACTCTTTCGGACTATTCACAAAATCCAGAACTTATGACACATTTTGCGAAACCGAAATCCAAACCTTTCCGACATATTAAAGGAAATTTTTGAGGCTATTCACAAAATCCAAACCTTTTGGTCTATTTTGAGAATCCGAATATCCTTTCTTGCGAGATGCCCATGGGACGAATCCCGGGGCAATGTACCTTTTGTAATGGCATGCTCTATGTGAGTCCCTATTAGTGTGCCGGTAAACCACACGCGCTCCACTAACGACTCACACTATGCCACGCAGAATCCTCTCGGATTACATCTTCTATTGAGAGTGCTTCTCTTAGAATCAATTGCTTGACTCCAAGTGATGACTCATTCAACCAGATGTTCTGTAAATACATTTCTATGTTCCCTTCTTTTGATGATTCAATTACTCCCACTGGTTCCTAGACCAGTTGTAAAGATCAATCAAACTGTCATATAGACTGTGTCTCGCTCTAAGGTTCTCTTATTTGGCAGCAACCGGGCTCACCAATGCTTCCAGCAGTCGGATTACTTATCCGTACCATCTTTAGTGTTTTACCACTACTCGGTATATCACCCAAATCATAACTCCTTATGACAGTGACAATAACTACTGGTCAGGCGAAGAGAGGGTATGTCAGGTTTAACAGGAATCTGATTCCTGGTCAAGTCCCAGTGGTGACTAAAGGTTCTTTCACTTGGCTAGGCCCTGAAATCAATCAGAATTATTCTTACTCCCACTGTTTCCTTAGAACTTGAGTTCTTTCTAAAAGGACTCTTCTTTCAAAGGATAACCGGAATGGCCAATGAAACGACATTTCTGATCAGTTTCAGGCTTGTCAAGAGATTCAGACGAATGCTACATGACCCTGGACTTTCTATGTACTAGTGGGATGATCCCAGCTTTACATTTCAGACAGTGTCAACATAACCTACTTAGTCTAAGATGTGGTCGGAATATGGCTTCTGCGGTCTGACTGGTTGAATATTCAATTCATTGAAATATTAGTCGGAAATGTATCCAGTGTATCTTATACACCGAGGATCAAAACTATTTCGATCAATGCTCCATCATCTTTCCTAAGACACATTATTACCATTAGTGTTCTTGGAAGAGGATAAACTGTGAAACATTTTCTCAGTCTATGTAGTCATTCAGGTTCTGTTGATCTTATACTTCCTTTGAAATCCTTGAACACTTCAAGGTTCCAATCAATCACTTATTCCGATAAGCGAAGCCATATTTGTCAAACTATTTGGCAAATATTTTGAAGCATAACTAATCATGTTCTGTTCGAAGATTCGAGCAATACACAGTAATATATGTGTCTGTCGCTCAAAATCTTAATACCTTTACATCTCCATGTAAATTTATGACTTTGTTAATATTGTTCAAGACATGCAATCATCACCTGACTCCAAGTCAACTGATTCCAAAATCCTATCCATTGGATCTTTGGGTGATTCCTTTCTTGCCACAATTAATTTTATTAAGCACTCAATTCATCATGTGACTCTAAGTCAAATGATTCCAAAGTCCTGTCCAACTGGACCTTTGGTTGAAGTGATTCTCATAAAATTCACTTTAACAATCATAAAGAACACAATTTATAAGTCCAATCCCATTGGATGTATCAACATTCAAGTTATTACTATTTACGTCATCAACACATTCACACAACATTTCGAGGACAATTAAAACAATCAAGTTTCAAAAACATTTCATTAAACCAGAATTATCCTCAGAACAATGTACTATGCGAATCCATGTCGTATGTATCTATAAACTAATAACAATAGCAAATATCTAGCTTAACTCAAAAACCGCACGATCTCCAGATCCAATCTGAATATGCTCCTGTGCGACACCATCCCGCATCCTCCAGAGTTCGTGCATACAGAGCAAATGTGTGAAACACATCATGTATCAAGGAAATGAGGATCAGGTGTTCTGAATTCTAAGATATTTATGAGTTTGCCAAACGGTTTGGCTTTGGAGCATTTTTCCAATCTTTCCGTGACTGTGTCCCACCTTATGGATTCCCAGTTTGAAACATCGAACAATCGGTCCAGACGATCTGGATCATTTCTTGATCCACCTTAATACTGGACTCAATCCTGAAGCAGCTGAATTAATGGAATTATGCTTCTCCATGAACGACTCATACAGAGTTGACATTGAATGCACTTCCACGATTGTCTTATCCGGTTACCCTTTCTGTTCATCTGGATGAACAGATCAGCGAGTTGAGCTAATGCTTAACTCCCGATCACAAAGGGAAACCAGTTTTATACTGTTCGCCTATGTATCCCTCAATCTCGGGAACACGCAAACTGGTGCTACTTCCTTCTAGCTTGCAACTTCAAGCTCTTTGAAGATCCTAGTTCGTTCCCTTTATTCAACCAGTTCACGAAACCTTTCCTGAACTAGCTGTGCTAACTTATCATACCCTAGGAATTCTAAATCCCTGCGGAACTCGGGGTTAATGATCAATAGCATAAGGCAACGAACTTCCTTGGACTCAATAGTCAAGGAGTCATGCTCATCACAAGCTGCTGTGTGATGCCATGTTTGGGAGCGGACACTCAGTCGGATATGGTTCGCCAGCAAAACTAAGAACTATTCTCTAATTGCAAAACCATATCACATAGTCCAGCCAGTCAGCCTTACCATACTAAACAGGTGCTTTCTGAAGCTCTCAGAAATGGGTGAAGGAGGAGAAGGAGGAGAATGACACTTTCTTCAGACATATATAAAATTTGAATTTATTCGTTTAATTAATCCTTTTAAATAATTACCCAATATATATTATTTAACAAGGCTAGGATCCAAAATACCCCAACTATGCTGTGAAGAGGGATGCCGTAGTCACAACACAGTGGTCATTAAGGTAGATAACTATTATCCATTTCAGTCTAATGAAATTCCTAGATCTGTGAGACTCATTGAACTGTTCAATGGCATGTTTAATCTCGGATATGCCCCACCGTTTGTGACTGGGATGCCGAGGATCACAAACCGGGTGTGAATAACCATGCAAATTAGCTTGGTACTCTCGGGGTCCATTATCATCTCAAATTGATGTGCCGGTTAACCACACACGCTCCATCAACAATGATAACACCTGAGAAACCCATTGCCACTCTTTATGAACCCCATTGGTGTGCCGGTAACCCACACACGCTCCACCAACGTTTCATAAAGTGCAATGTGCAATTTCATGGGTTAGCATCAAATTCACATTTTTTTAAAGTAACTAGATTGGGAATTCTTATACGGGATCTAGCAATTTGATCATTATACTTTTAATGATTAAGCGGTCCTATCAAAACTGTTCGGCTAACGACCCTCCACTGATCAGGCGAGCGGTGGGTGAGAGTGAACACCCATTAGACCGCCATTTTATAGGCAGTCTCCTTATACCCACGTTATAGACCAGCTTCGTGAATGAGGCCTACTAATGATTTGACTAACCAATTTATCTTATACATATAGTATTAACTTTTAATAATATATATAAGATGTATTTTAAACCTTTTAAAATATTCCTGGTTTATCTTTTAATTTCCTGAAATTTAACTATTAAATTTCAAATTAAATTAAACCTTTAAATTCGATTTAATTCGTCTTTTAATTAAACTATTAATTAAATTAATTAAATCTAGATATTTTAAACCTTTTAAAATATTTAGGATTTATCCTTTAATTTTTTTCGAAATTTAACCATTAAATTAAAATTAAATTAAATCCCTTGAATTATCTTTTAATTAAATAATTAATTAAATTAATTCAAATGTAGATAGGTTTTTCCAAATTAATCAAATCAATTTAAACCTATCTTAAACCCCTAATTATCGAATTCAAAACAAACTGGGTTTAAGGTTATCCATTTAATTAAACAATTAAAGTTACCAAAAATAGAAAGCCTTCCAAAACCCTAATGCCTATTTTCGAAAATTACCAAGGGGTGGGGAAAAGGTTTCTAAAACCCAAACCCAAAATCCATATCAGGCCCAAAGAGTTTATAAACAATAAACCCTAAATATTAGGAAAACTATTACAACAATTCAATAAGAAAACAACCAAATGCTCTGATACCACTGAAAGGTTTTCCGCAACCATGAACTAAATAACCTAAGTTCACATGCAACCTAGAAAAGATCTATGTTTTCTTACTTTGAACATGTAACTAATTCCTAAAGGCCAAACAAAAATTAACTAAAAGAAATAAATCAGAAAAACTAACCTTTAGTTTTAATCTTGAAGCTAAGCAACACAAGTGTCCTGCCTCAAATGAGATCACACCCAGGGAGCCAGAGGGTGGACGAAAATTCCAAAGAGAATTTTTAGAATGAGCACCAATAATGAGGCCTAGGGTTCCCTATTTATAGGGAAACAAGAAACCCTAGCCGTCAGCCATTTTCCGGATTATACGTATGCGCGTCGCGGCCTTTACATTGGCGCGCCGCGCGCCGCAATTCAACTATTGAATATGTACGCGCGTCGCGGCCTTTACATTGGCGCGCCGCGCGCCGCAATTCAACTATTGAATTTGTACGACTTTAATCCTTGACTTCCTGATTAATCTAATTAATGCCACAGAAATTAATCTAATTAATTCCTGATTAATTATTAATCAATTAATATAGTTTCTAATTAATATATTATCACTTTAATATATTAACAAACCATATCTTTTATTTCTATTGATTTATTAATCCCATAATAAACCAACCTTTCTCTCTACCGAACTTTCTACCAAACCTCCAGCTATGAGGGCAACCCAAATGGACTTTGCTTCTATTAATTAGGTAAATACAAATTATAAGTCATGGCTTAGACACTTAATCCAACAATGATGGTGACCAATACTACTGGTATGCGAACAAAAGAGTATGTCAGGTTTAATAGGAATCTGATCCCTGATCAAGTGCTAGTGATGACTAGAGGTTCTCTCATTTGGCTAATCCTTGAACTCCTTCAGGATTACTATCACTCCTACTGTTTCCTTAGATTGTGAGTCCTTTCTAAAAGGGCTCTTCTTTTCATAAGTAATTGCGGGATAGCCAATGAAACGACACTGCTGATCAGCCTCAGGCTAGTTATGAGGTTCAGATGAACTCTACATAACCCTGGATCCTCTATGTACAAGTGGGGTCGAACCCCGCTCTATACTTCAGACGGTGTCTGTGCAACCTACTTGGTCTAAGATACGGTCGAAGTATGCTTTTACGGTCTGACTGGTTAAATATCTACTCTATCGAAAACTAATTGGAATTGTATCTAATACATCGAGGATCGAACTATTTCGACCAATGCTCGATCTTCTTCCCTAAGACACATTATAACTATTAATGTTCTTGGAAGAGGATGAACTGTGAAACATTTTCTCAGTTTATGTTTTTTTTTTCATTCAGACTATGTTGATCTTATACTTCCTTTGAAGTCCTTGAACAGTTCAATGTTTCAATCAATCGTTTATTCTGATAAGTGAAGTTATATTTGTCATACCGATTGGCAAATATCATGAATTATAACGAATTGTGTTTTATTTGTATATTTGAGCAATTCACAATAACTAATGTGTCTGTTGCTCATAATCTTAGTGTCTTTTAAATTTCCATGTAAATCTATGACTTTGTTAATTTGTTCAAGATATGCATTCATCACTTGACTCTAAGCCAACTGATTCCAAAATCCTATCCATTGGATCTTTTGGTGATTCATTTCTTGCAACAATCAATTTTTTAATAAGAACTCTATTCATCATGTGACTCCAAGTCAAATGATTCCCAGTCCTGTCCACCTGGACCTTAGGTTGAAGCGATTCTTATCAAAATTCAACTTTAACAATCATATAATACAATTCAAAAATCCAACACACTTTGGATGCATCAACATTCAAGTTATTCCTATTTATGCAATTAACACATTCATACAACACTGCAAGGATAAATTTAAACAACCATGTTTTAAAAGAAAAACTCAACATTTTATTAAATCAAAATATCCTCAAACAATGCACTATATGATAACAATGTCATACGCATCAATAAGCTAATAACAAAATCAAATATATAACTAAACTTCAAAATTGCACGAGCTCGTGATCCAATCCGAATGTGCTGCTATGCGTCAAAGTCCCGCATCCTACTGAGTCCCTGAATACAAAGCAAATGTAACATCACATCCTGTATCAAGGAATTAAGGATCATGTGTTTTGAGTTTTAGATATACCTGAGTTGCCAAACTGTTTGGCTTTAGAGCATCTTCCAATCTTTCAGTGAATGCATATGGCTTCCCAGTTTGAGACATCTCATAACCGGTCCAGACGATCTGGATCGTTTCATGATGTGTCTCATCTCTAGACTCAATCCCGAATTAGCTGAATCAGTGGAACCATGCCTCTCTATGAGTGACTCGTACAAAGTCAACATTGAACGCATTTCCATGATAGTATTGTCCTGGTTTCCCTTTCTATACGTCCGGATAAACAGATCGTACTGGCTATTCAGCGAGTCAAGTTAATGCTCAACTCTCGATTAATAGGGTGACCAAGTTTATAGAGTTCGCCTATGTGTTCCTCAATATTGAGAACATGCAAACCAATGCTACTTCCTTCTTTTAGCTTATACTCTCCAAGATCTTTGAAGATCCTAGCTCGTTCCTCTTCAACCGGCTCTCGGAACTTTTCCTCAACCAGTCGTGCTAACTCATATGACCCTAGGAATTCAAAATACCTGCGGAACTTGGGGCCAATGGTCAATTAGCATGAGGCTACAAACCTTTTCAGACTCATCAATCAAGAAGTCATGCTCATCACAAAGCTGCTGTGTGATGTCATGCTTTAGTGGAGTGGGGAGCGGATACTCAATCAGATATGGCTTGCCAGCAAAACTAAGAACCATTCTCTATTTGCGAAACCCTTCTACATAGTTCAGGCCAGTCAGCCTTTGCATATTCAAAATATACTTTCTAAACCTTTCAGAAATGAGTTTTGGAGGAGGAGTAGGAGAGTTGACACTGGCTTCAGACATCTTATAAAGTCAGAATTTATTAGTTTAATTTAATCCTTTTTAAGTAATTACCCAATTATTATTTAACAAGCCTAGGACCAAAATACCCTAAATATGGTGTGAAGAGGGATGCCGTAATCACAACATAATGGTCATTAAGGTAGATATACATTTATCAATTTCAGTCTTATGAAATTCCTAGATCTGTGAGATTCATTGAACTGTTCAATGGCATGTTTAATCTCGAATTATGCTCTTCCATTTGTATCTGGGATGCCGAGGATCACAAACAAGATGTGAATAACCATGCAAATGTGTTTGATAACCTCAATATCGTTTATCATCTCAAATTGATGTGTCGGTTAACCACACATGCTCCATCAACAATTATAATTCATGAGATACCCATTACCACCTTTTGTGATCCCTTATTAGTGTGTCGGTAAACCACGCATGCTCCACTAATGTCTCATAAAGTGTAATGTGCAACTTCATGGGTTAGCATACTTTTCACATTTTCCTAAAGTAACTAGATTGATATTTTATTAAGGTTCTAGTACTTTGTCTAATAGCATTATACTTTTAATGATATTAGGTTCGTCCTATCAAATCCGTTCTGCTAACGACAGTCCACTGGTCAAGGATGCGGTGGGTGAGAGTGGACACTCATTCAACCGTCATTTTATAGGCAGTTTCCTTATACCCCCTTATAGACCAGTTTCGTGAATGAGGCATACAAGCGATTTGCCTGACTTATTCTTATACATATAAATATTAACTTTTAATAATAATATATATAAGATGTATTTTAAACTTTTAAATTCCAGGTTTAAATTTCGAGCATTTAAATGATTTAATATAATTCTTTTAATTACCAATTAATTAAATAATTAAATCCGGTAAGGATTAACTAATTAAATTAATCAAATAATTTAATCCTAATCCTAACCCTCTAATTTTCGAAAATCAGGGTAAAGGATTTATCTATTTATTAATTAATCATAATTACCAAAATAGAAAATCATAACACCCTACAAATTATCGAAAACAGGGGAGGAGGCCAGGGTTTCAAAAACCCTAGCCCAAGTCGAAATTTAAGGCCCTTAGGGTTTAATCTCAATAAACCCTAATAGATCAAGTTCTCCAATTATTGCAATTCAATAGAAAACAAAACTAACGCTTTGATACCACTGATGGGGAATAGGCAAACAAATAAACTTAAACCCTTAAGTTCACATGCAACCTAAAAGATCTATGTTTTCTCTATTGAACATACAAATAAGAACATCAATAGGAAACCCTAGGTAAAAACAAAATTACTAAAGAGGGTTTCGGGATTACATACCTTATTGTTATTATAGCAAATAACAATTAATCCTTGTAGTGTCGATCTCTTAGAAGCTTGCACCACAAATGTCGTGCCTCTAATGGTTCACACCCAAAAGTCCAAGTAAAGGTTAATTATCTTAAAATCTTATTTAAGAAAAGCTTTCTATAAAACCTTAGAGAAAGATTATAGATTCTGTTTAAGAGAAAAGAGAAATTCCAGAGAACTGTCTACTGGAATGGGTCAGAGAATAATGTGACAGGGGATGCGTATTATAGCTGTAAGGGTGATAAAGGATAAACTTTATTTGAATTCAAACCAAGATAAAACTCTTATCTTTAAACCCTTTTTTTGCAGGCGATGCGCACGTCGCGGCACTCTATGCCTGCGCCGCGCATGTTACTTCGACCAGAAGTCTCTATTGTTCAACTATTGAACAATTGCAATCCAGCCCCCTGCACTTTTAATTAATCCCAAATTAATTTCAATTAATTTTGATTAATTCCAACAAGTTTCTAATTAATTTATTATCACATAACAAATTAATAAATTGTTTCTTTCTCTCTCTCTCTCTCTCTATTAACATTTATACCGGTTGGACTACTGAGAGCAACCCAAAAGGACTTTGCTGCTATCAATTTAAGTACATATATCAATTATAGTTATTGCTTAGACACCTAATCCAACAAATTATGTCCTCGACGTTAAAACTAATCGGTGTTCACGTTAACGCCGGGACCTATTTAACATGTAAATATAACTTTAATGACCTATTGTGAAAAAAGAAAAAACTCCAGTAACCAATTCGGAAAAAAAACTTCAGTCACCTATCGCAACCACTAAGACCATAGTCGGTCTCAATCTCGCATTATCCGTCTCGAATCTGTCTTCTCGGTTCCGCCGGTGCTGGATTCCTTTATACCACTATTGAGTTCTTCCGGTGTGCTTGTAAGTCCCCAACAAAAAAAATCGAAAAACCTACATTAACGGAAATCGAAACAAAACCGGACATGCAATTTTTATTTTGCAAAAAAGCGAAAATTTTTGGTGCGTACAGTTTTTATTTTTATAAAAACCGAACCACACCGCTTGTATGAACCTAACCGTAAACAGCAATATAAACCGAACCGCACCGTGTATTTTATGTTAAAATAATAAATAATTATATATAAATAACTATTATTATATTGAAAGTTAATACAAATTATGAAACAGGATTACAAATATATGATTACGAGTAGTATTCCCAAAAAATCATTAATCTAAAAAGTATTTTTATATTGAAAGTTAATTTTCTTTATGTTGGTTATTTTTTGGGTTGAATTTTTTTCAAAAATCATTAATCCAAAAAATATGTTGCTATTTATGCAACCGTAAATGACGACATCATTTCATAGATTTCATAAGGTGATGAGTCCTTTGTAGCATAAAACCAATTTGCTAGTTTTTTTTGTGGTTGATATATTTTTTTTAAAGTATGATAATTCTTTAGTAGCATAAAACCAATTTGATCATTGATAGCCTTGCTTCCTTTACCTAAAAAGCCAGAACAACCTTAATGCAAGATTGGGTATTGGAACCATAGAAGAAACCTCAAATGCCAACTATTTAGTGGCATTGTAATTTAAAGTGTTACCTTTTTCGAATGTTCCAAGTAAAATGATTATTTTTCTTGATTGAGTTTCACAAAATCTTAAAAAGTGACTGCAACAATGATAGCCGACTTGAAACTTGGCGATGGAGACAAACATATCGGAATAAAAGTCATAAGGGAGTGGGTGTTGTATGGTAGAAAAATTGAATGTTGTTATATTTTCTTGGACAAAAATGTTAGTAATTCACCCTTATATTAGCTATAATTATACGTTATGATTCCTTCTCTATTAAATACTTCAATTATACAGATCTAAAAATATTAATATGCAACTTATTGAATTAAGTTTTGTATCCCAATTTTTTATTATAAAAGAAATAAATTTTCAAAAAATAAGCCTACTCTTTGATAGGTGATTGCAAAATTTACAAAGATACTTAAAAGAGGTTATCATAAATTCATAGCATAGAAGAGCCCGATCTATTATTAACATAAAACAACAATAAACAACAATTATTAACGTTGCTCGATATAATAGCATAATATGACTAAGTTATTTTGGGAGAAGTGCCGCCATAACGCACGACAGCCAAACCTAGTTAAATAGAAAAAATATAAGTATTATCAATAATATATATTTTATAGAATTTTAACTACTTCAGCTTATTATTCTTATTTCTACTCAACGAGTCAACGTTCACATAGTAAAATTGTAGAAGTGCAAATGTGAAGCCCATTAAAATAACCAAATCCATGATCACCAAAAAGAATCTGGGCCTGGCCTAAAGTTTATAAGGGCAATGGATTATATGTTCTTTTAGTTTTCTTTATTTTTTATGTTGGATTTTTGAAAGATTTTGGTGGACTTTGTTTTTAGGTTGGGTTTGATTTTAGGGTTATTTAAATATTTTGACAATTAAATAAAGAGGAGTGATGAAAAAGACGAGAAGGAAGAAGATGATGGTAAATTCATAAACTTCAAAATCCGACGGTTGTGTTAAACTACCAAAGGACTAAAAGGGTACAATAATACTTTTTAGAAAAAAAATATGTTGAAAACAATTCTTTAGTGGACCATATCCATAACTTTGACAAAGGAGTAGGTCAAAAAATGTAGTTTACCCTAATCTTTTAATGTTGTAATATACAATTATATAATATGTGATACAAAGTTGATGGACAATGAAAATATTGCCACAAAAATATGACGAATGTAATGATATAGCTATGACGTTTAATTAGGTAAAATAAATAGAATTCTATGTCACAGTTTGTGGATAAATAGAAAACTATTATAAGCGTCACATAAAGCAACTATTTGTGATGATTGATCATGATTCACGACTATTAAGTTGGTCATCTTCAATGCTCTCTATTTTTCATCTGATTCAGCCATATGCTAAGACCAATCTGTATATTCTACATTTTCCAATACGTGATCATAAGATCGGATTGAAAATGGAAGATCTTGCAAAATGAACTAGTCTTCAAAATTTTTTTTGTAAGGTTTTGTTTGTATAGTGCCCGTTATATTTTGACGTTTATTAAGACCATGATGGTGAAACCAACTTTAATATACATATTTTGAGATATCGATGATAAAAACAACTTTAAGATGTAAGAAAACATCTTAAGTACAAAACGAAACTCGTTCATCCGACCATATACAACTAAAAGCAAAAAATCCCAAAAGGACTAAAATGTCTGCGGTGATGCTCTGTCTAAATTGAGATGTATAGATAAAGTGATGACGCTGTATGAGACTTCTTTCGATATATAATACCCAGTTTCGAGTTGGATAGACATATTTGTGATGCTTGATTATATAAAAATATCAAGCAATATAAGATCTTAAAGTGCTAGTCCAGATCTTAATATTCCAATATAAAATCTTATTAAACATGGTTTAGATTATTCTTTTAGCGAAATAAAATGGAAACATGTGTGGTTTCTTTTTCCCATTTTCATCTATTTGTTTGGATGTGATATCTTCTTGGTTATTAGTTCTTTTTCTTGATAAAGTGCTAAATACCCATATATTTTGAAAACTGGACCGGACCGGACGGTTTAACCGGAAACCGGTCACACCACCGGATTATTCTTGGTAAAATACCGGCCGTTTTATGAACCGCTAAGAACCGGAGGGTTCAATAAAAACCGGCGCGGTTAAACCCTCTTTAAACCTGATTTTAAGAAATAAAATTTCAACTTTTCATGAAAATATAATGAAACATAAGGGGCAAACTTTGAACTTTGAAGTAGGCAACATCTCCTTTTCCTCCACGCCTACGTTCACCTTTAATAGTAGCAGCTCAAGAAGAACCTCCTTTACCCAAAGTCCCAAACCGATGTGGGATCAGATTACTGATTTATTTGTATACACAAATACACAATTGCTTGCCTTTCAGTTGGGTTTCTATTTCCTTTTAAGTTTAGATATACACATTTTTTTAATCGTTCTATCTTTTTGAAATGTTTAAGTTTGAATGGTCTATTTTCTTAAACGTACGTGTGTGTGTGTGTGTGTATATATATATATATATATATATATATATATATATATATATATATATATATATATATATATATATATATATATATATATATATATATATATATATATGCAAAAGTTCAACAAATGACTAATATAAACCATGGTACCTAAGGACTAATCTCATCCACACGATTATACAATTTACGGTGTACGTGCATTTACCGATTATAAAAAAAAGCCACTTCGTTTTTTCGTTTTTTTAATTTTTAAGGCTTATTTTTTATCGAAAAAAATCTGAAAATATAGAAATTTATAACATTTTATCCTCTATAAATAGAGATCCATATTGATATACAAAAAATGGTTTTTTTTTTTTATAATTTCCGCTAGTTGAGATTCACATGTGAATCTGAACTGTTATTATGTTCACTGTTGACATACATAATGACATATGATATTGTCATGTGAATTTGAATAAATTTTTGTGTGAATGTGAATGGAATTAACTTATGAATCATAGTATATTTATTTTAAATGATTAAAATATTGAATTGTTAAAAATTTTCTAACTAAATTAATCATATTCATATTTCAGAGTATATTTAAAATACCATATGATATTGATATGTGAATCTGAGTAAATTATTGTGTGAATGTAAATAATTTATATTATGAATGAGAGTAAAGTCATTATAAATTGTTAAAATATTGAAGTAGAAAAAAACTGCTTAGTAACTTCTCAATACTATATGATTTTGATATGTGAATATGAAAAGTTTTCGTGTAAATATGAGTAAATCCATTTGTGAATCTAGCGTATTACTTATAAATGGTTATAATATTGAAATAGTAACAGTTTTAAAAGTAAAATAATTACTCATATTCAAATTTTTACAGTTCAGATTCACATATGAATCTGAACTGTTATTATGTTAGTGTCTGTTGGCATTCACAATGACATATGATATTGTCAAGTGAGTCTGAATTATTTTTTGTGTGAATGTTAATGAAATTAACTTATGAATCAAAGTAAATTTATTATAAATGATAAAAATGTTGAAGTGTTAAAAAATTCTTAAGTAAATTAATCATATTCAGATTACAAATTATATTTAAAATACCATATAATATTGATATGTGCATGTGAGTAAATTGTTGTGTGAATATAAGTAAATTAAATTGTGAATCACAGTAAATTCAGTATAAATGGTTAAAATGTTGAAATAATAAAAACTTATAATTCAATTCTCAATAGTATATGATATTGATATATGAATATAAGTAAAATTTCGTGTAAATATGAGTAAATCCACTTGTGAATCAAATACATTAATTATAAATGGTTATAATATTGAAGTAATAAAAGTTTTAAAGGTAATATAATTCATCATATTTGAATTTTTACAGTTCAGATTCACATTATGAATCTAGACGAGCTGTACTTTCAAAAAAAAATTATCTTTTATACATCAATATGGATGTTTATTTGTACAGGACAAAAAATTATGAATTTTGGTATATTCGATTTTTATTTTTGAAAAAGAAAAATGTCGAAAAAAAAATAAATAAAGTGTGTTTATTATTATAATCTTCTACATGTGCGTCGACGTAAGAAATTTACAACCTATTTTTTGGCCGCTAATGATTTTGATTCCGACGATCGATATTAGTCCGTTGGTATCATGGATAAATTTAGTCAGTTATTGAACTCAACCCTATATATATATATATATATATATATATATATATATATATATATATATATATATATATATATATATATATATATGTATATATATATATATATATATATATATATATATATATATATATATATATATATATATATGGAGAGAATCAACATAGAACCATTTTTTATCCATAGAACCAACCTTTTAACCCTTGGATCTAGCAATCAAATGACAAAAATAAATGACTAACTTATCATTAAAAGAAATCAATTAAATAAATAGTTGAGAGCAATTTTGGTATAAGAATTTTCTATTCCTAAAAATCATACACACTCTCTCTTTCATCATGTATATCATTTCACAACCCTAATACTATAACCCTAATAATAGATTTAACATCAGATCTAATGCATCATATCCCTCATCTTTTCAAACTCTTTCATGAATCTTCAAAAACACAAAAATTCTAACCATCACCTTCATCTGTTGTCACCACTACCACCATCACCGTTGCCGCTACCTGCCACTGCCAGCCGCCTTCTGCCTTAGTCTCCACCACATGTCGCCGCCGACTACCACTACCACCAACATCAAACAACAACCGTCATATTTTCTCTCTCTACACCACTGTCTCAGATATGGAGCATTTATCTTTAAGTCAAAATTACTCATATCTGTAAAGAGACCAAAGAAAAAGTCCCAGATCTGATGTGATATACACTAGAGAAATTTCTCAAATCTTGAAAGAGCATGTTTCATCACCTCCTCTTCCCCGTCGCTGCTTTAGCACCATCAAAAACCACCATCAACTTCATGTGAAATACAGTAAAGAATATAAACTCCAGCTTGAGATGGAGGATGTACAGTATCTAATATGAAGAATCATCTTCATGTTACATATTAAACCGTGAATTCTGATTTGTTATCTAGATCTAATTTTTGGACCTAGATAGGTAGAAGATCCAGATCTGATGGTTGTAGGTGGAACGAATGGTGGTGGAGGTGCAAAGGTTTTCTGTATAGATCTGTAAAGGTTTTCAGAAGGAGAAGAAAATTGATGGATTTTAATTTATGGAGGCTATCTGCAAATGATTTATTATAATAAAAGGTTTGTAATTTCTTGAATGTTCATTACTGAACATTTATGAGCAATTCGTCTTGAATGTTCATTACAAAACATTATTGTTATTAACAGGTTTTTCAATCGCAATTTGTCTTGAATGTTCATTATTGAACATTGTTGTTATTAACATGTTTTTTCGATCATGAAGAAATACGTGTACAAGAGATCTATGATATACATCGTGATCGTGGAGCAAAGATTCAGAGCCAAAGAAAACTGATGAAAGTGACAAATTTATGAAAATTTAAAGATAATGTTCATCGATGAACATATGTTCATTTATGAACATGTGTGTATGTTTTTATATTACTAAACATGTGTATATGTTGATAATTGAACATACTTCATATAATTGTTTATCCGATGTTTTGTATAAATATTTTATTAATATTCAATTATGAACATTTTGAGTTTTTATATAAATGTATAAATGTTCATCTATGTTCAGTTATGAACATGGTGAGTTTTTGTTTAAATATTTATTAATGTTCGTCACTGAACATGTGTGTATGTTCATATATTTAATTAATGTTTGTTAATGTTCATTTTTGAACATGTTGCATGTTCGTTTATTTCATTAATCTTTGTTAATGTTCATTTCTGAACATGTATGTATGTTTGTATATTTATCGATATTCATCAATGTTCATTTATGAACATGTGTGTATGTTTGTATATTTCATCAATGTTATGAATCTTCATTTCTGAACAAATTATGGGATTTTGAAAACAATGTCCATCAATGAACATATATGTATGTTTATAAATGAACATATACGCATAATTTACCATCATATCCTTATCACCCTAATTTGATCGAACGGTGAATAAGATGATTCTATAGTTCTATGCCTAAGTTTGGTTCTATGTTGATCCCACCCGTACATACATACATACATACATACATACATACATACATACATACATACATACATACATACATACATACATACATACATACATACATACATACATACATACATACATACATACATACATACATACATACATATATATATATATATATATATATATATATATATATATATATATATATATATATATATATATATATATATATATATATATATATATATATATATATATAGCTAAAACATTGCTAAATACTCTTCGATAGGTTTCCTTTATTTAATAATGACGAAGACAATATTTAGTTTAAAAAAAAAAGGTGAATTGGTCAACTCATATATTTTTATTGTTATATACTAATGTATGTGCATAAAATATCATCACATATAAAGTATGTTTCGTGTCTCTATAGAGAATGATATATATATATATATATATATATATATATATATATATATATATATATATATATATATATATATATATATATATATATATATATATATATATATATATATATATATATATATATAAAGTATGTTTCGTGTCTATATAGAGAATGATATATATATATATATATATATATATATATATATATATATATATATATATATATATATATATATATATATATATATATATATATATATGTTTCATTGATAATGAAAATTATGTTGAGAATGCGAGAATGAATATGTGCCACATATTTTTTCTTGCCGCTCTATTGCTTTGGCGCCGTCGGAGCGTTGACGCTCTAAAGACGATATATATATTATTATTCACATATGATTTTCACCACCACTTCCACCTGTACCACCTGCGTCACCACCACCACCGCTGCCGCCGCAACCTCCCCTGTCGCCGCCGCTGCCGAACCACTACCAACCACCACCATCGCTACTGCCAACTCTACCACATCTATCACCATCTCGACCACCACCACCGTTACCACCACCCACCGCGACCACCACCACCTCCATCACCGCCGCCACCACCACCACCTTCGTCATCACCCATCTCCACTAACACCACCACCCCACTAACACCGCCACCATCACCACCCTCTATCGCCATCACCATCATTATCGCCACCATCTACCACTATTCCGACCACCACAACCATATTTCAAAAATGATTATTCATATATGTTTATTCATATATGAATATGAATAATCATATATGATTATTCATATATGATATATGAATAATCATATATGAATATACACAGAATAAATCATATACGAAAAATTAAACCCATCTCGTCGTCGTAGAGCGGCGCGTCAGCGCTGACACATCTAACGGCCCAGATTCATTCTCGCATTCTCAACTTCTTTTTCATTCTCAATATAACCCTTCTATATATATATATATAAATATATATATATATATATATATATATATATATATATATATATATATATATATATATATATATATATATATATATATATATATATATATATATATATATATATCAAATGTATATATATATATATATATATATATATATATATATATATATATATATATATATATATATATATATATATATTTATCAAATGTATACTTTTTATTGTATTGTCGACTTGTCCTTGATGCGTAAAACACTTTCAAGTAAGAATTTATCAAGCCAATTGTTTTCTTTTACTGCTCTGGATCGTCATTCTAATAAAAAAATAAATGTCTAAATTGCACAATACACTACTTATACAAACCATGTCCCGAAAAAATAAATCGGTTCAGTCCGGTTTACTACCTAATTACACACATTTGATCTAGTCCTCCATACTTAGCTATGGCCTAAAAAAATGGTGCCAATAGATTTGGTCTGGAACACACACACAAATATATATATATATATATATATATATATATATATATATATATATATATATATACTTCATTTGACAACCACAGCCTGGTAGCAAAAACAACAAATAGTAATACATTCCAGAAAACCTAGATGATCAATGGACATAGGTATAGGTTTGTGTTTAGTGATTATAGTATGTTCATCTATGAATATATGTTCAGTAATGAACATACGATTACAGGGATAATTTTACAATCTTCGACTACATACGCATGACCAAACCAACATTACATACGAAAAAACTACAAAAAAAAAAAGTTTATACCTCAACTAAACGCTAGCAGAGATGAACTGATTGGAGCGATAAACCCTAGCCGATATAAATCACAACTTACAAAAAATAGACCTTGTTGGCAATTTAACAAGTACCTGGTGTGCACCTAGTTGGGTTACGAAAAGATCGATGGTCCTTGGAGTTCGATGCACCAGCAAAAGGATCGATTTTGTTGAGAGATGAAAACCAGTTAACGATGGCGGATTTGGGAGCGTGATTAGGAATGATGGTGGTGAAATCGATGGTGCCAACTGCCAAGGACGCTGCCAAAGGAATTCCGATGGTGGTGATGGTTTTTTGTGATTGGTAGTTGATCGTGATTCCCTATTATGCCCATGTGTGTATGTTATTCGCTGCACAACACATATTGAACCGTAGATATAGTGATCTGAAGGTGATAAAGATGGTTCTGTGGTTAGCCAGTATTTTTTAGTTCTATATTGAACCTTGCTCTATATATATATATATATATATATATATATATATATATATATATATATATATATATATATATATATATATATATATATATATATATATATATATATATATATATATATATATATATATATATATATATATATATATATATATTGTTAAGTCATAAATGAAGATTGAGTCAAAGATGCTGATCTGATTTTTCGCCATATCTTGTGCCTTAAGTTTAGCTATCGGTTATGGAATGGGCCTGTCCTTCCATACTTAGTTTTTGTATAAATAGCATGCACGTACCCTAATTAGGGTTAACTTTTGTAATCTTTTCTACGGCACTCATACAGAATAGTTCACATCGAATTGTTCTTGAGTTGCATATAAATCATTCGACATCAGTTCTTCAGCTTGCCTGTTCTTGATCTTGTTTATTGTTATTATTCCGCATTGTTTGAATCTCGATCCAACTCTTGTGTTTCAACAATTGGTATCAGAGCGGGAGTTTGTGTTATTCACAGATCTGTTTTGATTATCTTTATCGTTTTGATCGATTTTGATTATCAGACTTTGATCTTTACGTTAGATTCTTCTTTTGATCTATTCTTACACTTCTGATTCAAACCATAAACTAGTTTCAATGGCTTTTGACGACTCACATTGTAACACCCATTTTTGACATTTTTACCCAAAACCTGAAATTACTCTAATTTAACAACTAGGAGTGGTTTATTACTTCTATTAAGACATATTAAACTCATTAAGAACCATTGAAACCAACTTGCTCTTACAAACCTGTTGGTTAAGGTTCATGAGTTCGAATTCTCATTTCTTGATTTTTAACACTTTCAATGGGTAAACTAGGTTTATATGATGGTTAATACACAAATTAAGGCTAGGAATCATAGGATAATCCTCCTCTAGCCACTGAATTTTCGAAGCTACAGTAGCCTACCCACGGGAAATGGGTTAAACAACCCTAAAAACATGCTTACTAACCTTATAAGGCTTGGAATTCTTCAATTCCAAGTGGGTTTTCTTCCAATTTTGCCTCAATCCTTCATAAGCATCCATAATCGGTCTCTCTAACCCTCTCTAGAACTTTCCCGTTGCTGAAATAAGTTCACAATGAAGAGAATGCAGATTTTTCTCCTATTTATACCTCCTTACTTTGTACTAATGACATTTTAGCCCCTCAAGTTCCATCTTTTCCAAAATGGCACAAAAATTTCATTTTATAACATTATAAGTTTTATTTTATTTCATTCTTGCACCATAATATATTTTCTTTACATAAAAGTCATTTTGTGTGTCAAATTACCATTTTGCCCTTTTTACTAAATTCTACCATTACGACATCGTTGAAACCCAAACTTCACATAAGTTTATTTTATAACTTTTACCACTATTTTTCGGGTTCTTACAGTTACCCCCCCTTAAGAGGATTCCGTCCCCAGAATCTTCTCGTAGTTTACATGGTATGAATATATTTTCTTTACTTATACTTTTTATGTTTGAGGAAATGACCTTTTATTCCCTCAACTTTTTAATCTTTTATTTATAATGCGTAACTTGCTAAATTTTTTTTTTCAGGAACTCGTGTTTTTAAGATTATCCCACTTCCACTTCTTCTTATAACAGGTATATTCATCCGAATATCCTTTTAGTAATTTACATTCATACACCTAACCAAAACCCATTTTTGGTTATTTTACCCTCTTTTTCTTATAATATTCAGAATTCTTATTGTAACATATATAATTCTTTTATAAATGACCAAAATACCCTTTTAGTTACTTTATCCATTTTCCCAACTTTTTAGTCGCTCACTCGTATTTCATACTCCACGTTTTAATTACATTCCTTTCTACCTCATTATATTCACATACAATCTCTTAGTGAAACTTATTTTATAAAATAGTTTTCATACTTCCATACTTTTATCAATAATGACAGTCTACTTCGTAATTCTTCCCATATCTTTACCAAAAACACATGAGATTATACTAATCATATTATTTACTTATAAAAATTTTTCCAAATACAATTAAACATAATTTGTATTTATACAAAATTCATAAATACACTAAATCTTTTCTTGTAAAATTTTGTCCCTTAATGGACATTTTACTTAAGCAAATTTATTTTACAACACCTCCCCATTCTTTTCACTCTTACTTATAATATTATTCAATTATTTTCACTCTTCTCGTTTCCTCATTCCGCTACTTATTCATTATTACATAGATAATTTATTGATATTTCTTCTTTCCAGAAATTTTACAACTTCTTATCTTTTATATACATTTTATTCTTTAAATCTTTTGAACTTCAAGCTTGTTCTTCTTTTTTTTTCTCTACTAACGACTTCCGGTTCATTACCATTTATAAGGTAAGTATTCTCTTTCTTTCGTTACTCTTTACTTCTTCACTTGTCTGTTTGGGGACAGACTCTGTCGAAACATTACACCTCATACGAGAATTTACATTTCTCACTCCAGAAAAGTCGAAATGACATACCACTTTTTGTTTTAGAAACTAGACATGCGTAGGTTCCTTTCTATGTATGATACATACTTTTTAGCCTAGTAGATTTGTACAGTTTCACTGTTGAAGTTGACCTATTGTTGCTGTCAAACTTCATTACTCTTACTTTCATCACCTTTATTATGTAATTATAGGATTTAGTTAACTTTATACTATCGTTCATACATCCTCATCATATTGTTATCTTCCTCCTTTTATAATTCACATGGGTTATTCTCATGAATACTTATCTTGTATCCCGTGATACTTTTAATACTTTTGTATCTTGATTTATTAATAGTTCAAAAGTTACTCTCATTCTTATTCTATAATTTACAAAATCTAAATTTCACGTACCCCTTACTCGTTTCCTGTACATTATATGCAATACTTTCACAATTACTTAGTCTATATCACTCTTTACTTGTACTACTTTCACATTTCAGCGTATTAACATTCTAATTACTTCTTTCATCCACTCTTGTTATTTATGAGATTTTGATCTCATTTACTCATTTTTTTTCATATAAGTATGTCTTTCTCGTTATGCAATTTTCTTACAATACTTTTATAAGTACATTTTTCATTCTTTTTTGGGTACTCCGTGTACCATTCTCATACTATTATTTTATGTCTGAATATTTTCCTGCGACATTTATTTTTCACTTTAGTGCTTAGTTTAGCACTTTATCTCTTACTTATACTTTCTCTACCGGTCTTCCAATTGTTTACCATGGTTGCTTCCATGTTTCAAACGACTTATAATGTCTCATACATTTCGTATATGATCACTCACATTTTCATGATAACTATCATTTTGTGGTATTGACAGGTTTTATTAGTCATATTTACTAGCTTTTTGGTTATAAATATAAATTTCTAATCCTTTGTCCCATTTTAGAATTTTACAAGTCAGTTTCGTCTTTCTTTTTACCACTTAATTATTACCTAACAAACCAATTTTATATACTTTTAATCATATTATGATTCTAGCTGGGTAACGATATGCAAATCATGGTCTCAAACCACTTCTTAACATATATTTACAAGTTCTTAATTGTATAATATACTTGATTCTCTTTTGGTTTAAGAACTCAAATTAAGTGCTTCATTTTTTATTTCTTTCTCATTCAGGTATCTTACTTATCATATTACTCATTGTAGCACTATGCTTATGACTTAGCTATTTGCTCCAACCATTAGATGTCTTTACTTGTCATATTCCTTTGGGTTTGGAAGTCACGACTTCCCATTTCTTAATTTCCTTTTTATTCCTTATCTAATACTTGGTTAAGTATTTTACTTTAATTTTATACTAACATGTATGTATTCATATTCTTTTCCAATCTCTCTTTCTTTCATCACTGTAGTAGCAGTACTTTTATCTTTATTCCATGATCATAATTCAGTTCCGTTAGACAACAGAATTTTCAACTATACATTTCTTTTATATTTATATTATATAACCCCATTTCCTCTATTTCAAAATTCTCAATAGATTTATACATTCTTGTCATATCTCTTTTGTCGTCTTCTATCGTACTTTCTCATGTTTATTACATATACTTTACATTATTTCTCATATGGTATGGTGGTTATCACAACCACATATTTGGATTTCCTGTATTACTTTTCACACACTCGTTATCTTGTTTTTAATACTCTTCATTCATACTTGGTTTTGTTACATAGGTATATCTATCCTATGTCACTCACACCTTCCATACACATCCTTTACAGATTCGCATGATTCCCTTGTGGTTCCACCAAACTCAAATATATATCCTGTGATTATGATAGTACGGGCCCATATTATTATAACCACCTATACATATTTGCTTCCGGTTTCACCACCAGGACTCATGTTCCACTGTTTCAGGTTAACCCTCACTTCCTCATACTTGCGACCTTATATTAAGGTATGCATTCTACTTAATTCCAACAAAGTTTAAGTCTAGGTTCAGGTATTGACACCTAGTTCGCTTAAACTATGGCTCTGATACCAAATTGTAACACCCATTTTTGACATTTTTACCCAAAACCTGAAATTACTCTAATTTAACAACTAGGAGTGGTTTATTACATCTATTAAGACATATTAAACTCATTAAGAACCATTGAAACCAACTTGCTCTTACAAACCCGTTGGTTAAGGTTCATGAGTTCGAATTCTCATTTCTTGATTTTTAACACTTTCAATGGGTAAACTAGGTTTATATGATGGTTAATACACAAATTAAGGCTAGGAATCATAGGATAATCCTCCTCTAGCCACTGAATTTTCGAAGCTACAGTAGCCTACCCACGGGAAATGGGTTAAACAACCCTAAAAACAAGCTTACTAACCTTATAAGGCTTGGAATTCTTCAATTCCAAGTGGGTTTTCTTCCAATTTTGCCTCAATCCTTCATAAGCATCCATAATCGGTCTCTCTAACCCTCTCTAGAACTTTCCCGTTGCTGAAATAAGTTCACAATGAGGAGAATGCAGATTTTTCTCCTATTTATACCTCCTTACTTTGTACTAATGACATTTTAGCCCCTCAAGTTTCATCTTTTCCAAAATGGCACAAAAATTTCATTTTATAACATTATAAGTTTTATTTTATTTCATTCTTGCACCATAATATATTTTCTTTACATAAAAGTCATTTTGTGTGTCAAATTACCATTTTGCCCTTTTTACTAAATTCTACCATTATGACATCGTTGAAACCCAAACTTCACCTAAGTTTATTTTATAACTTTTACCACTATTTTTCGGGTTCTTACACACATACTCAGTCATTAAATCTCTCAAGCAGCATTGGATCCACCATCAGGACTCTAATACTATTCACACAGGAATATGAGGTTTGGGCGTTGCACTTTGAAGATTATGTTCTTGGCATTGAAGAACATGGAGCAACAATCTGGCAAGCTATTACAGAAGAAACCTTTGCTCACACAGCCACAAGAAGGGTTATTAAAACCCTAAAAGAATACAACAATCTACTTGTTGCTCACACAGACATTCCTCAAGACGAGAAGGATAAACTGATGTGCAACATTAAAGCTTTCAGAATTATCAGATTCGCTCTCCAAGCAGACACTCTTCGTCTGGTTAGTTCATGTGAGACGGCAAAAGATATTTGGGATAGACTCAAAGAACTGTACTCTGGTGATGTAGATCTCGAATATTCAATTCAAACTACTCTTCTTTCCGATTTCGGATCGTTTGTACAAGGTCCGGAAGAAACCCTGACTCAAACTTTCAATCGATACAATCATCTTCTCAGTCGATTATTAAAATACAATCTGGCTCGGACTGTTATTGAGCAAAAGGTTACTTTTCTTGACGGTCTTCGTTCCGAATGGAAGGTTATCGTATCAACCATAAAAGCGCATGAACAGTTTAAAACTTACACTTTAGCTAAAGTTGTGGGAATCCTCAAGTCCCATGAAAAGGAAGTCATTTCGGAAGCCAAAGCGATTATCGGTCTTGGTTCACTCGCACTGGTTGCTGCTGGAAAGAAATCGGCTGAAATCGATTCCGATTCAGATTTTTCCGACGATGATCTGACTAGAGAAGACAAAGCATTAATGGTATCAAATCCCAAGAAGTTCTTTAAGAAAAACTTCTCCAAATACAAAAACCGAAGTCGAAAAGGAGGTTTCAATTCTGAAAAGTCATCGGAAGAAAGCCAGAAAAAGAAAGGTGATGAGGAGAAGAAACTCGTTGGCGACTCAGGTTATGATTGCCATTACTGTAAAGGTAAGAACCATTTTGTGAAAGACTGCTTGCTCCGAAAGCAAACTGAGAAGAAGGAGCAGGTAAAGGATGAAGCTTATTATGCAAAGAAGATTGCGGAACTGAAAAAGAATGATGCTTCATCTACCAAAGCAGCCTTTGTGGTAAATGGGGATAGTGAGTTTGGTGCCGTCGATGTCTGGTCAACGGACTCGGAAGATGAGGAGGTGAGAAATCCGACGCATGGCCGATGTTTGATGGTGAAGGCTGATCATTCCGACAGCAGAGGGTACTCTACCGATGGGTGCCAAACCTCAGCAAGTTGTTTTTCTGCGAAACCTGTTTCTAAACAAGTAGAGGAATGTGAGGCTGTGGTCAACAAGGTACGCTCTATCCTTAAATCTTTAAATATTTGCTCTTCTAGTTATGATACTGAATTAGATGATCTTAGATTCACCGTCTCTAGTTTGAGTGATAGCTTAAAAAGAACACGTATAAGCAATTCTAACCTAAATGATCAATTGAGCAGGGTATCGAATAAGAATGAGGAGAGACGAATGAGAATCGAGGCGTTGGACAGTGAGTTAGTTAGATCACGAGATGATATCATTTATGTCAAAAGGGATAATCTAGTTCTTGTCAAACAGAGAAATATTTTTTGTTTAATCGCAAAGCGTCTTTACAATAATATTACTCAATTGCATCTTGACTGTGATATAGGTAGGGGTTTACACAAAATGATTTTGCCCTTTCTTGAATTGAAAGAGGATGAAATCGATGCAGAATGCCACAGATGTGAAACCATTGTTTCATCCGATGAGGTTTCGGAAGCTTATCGAATCGGACTTGATAAAATTGAAAGTTATATTCAGTCCAAAGAACATAAAAATATGGTTAAAGAATATTTTTCAGAAAATGATCATGAGGAAATTAAAGCAGCGACCTTAAAGAATTTTCACTCACTATGCTCTAAACTAAATTCTGATAATACTGTAGGATTAGGTGTCTAAGCCATGACTTTATATTTATATTTATCTTGTTAATTGAAGCAAAGTCCATTTGGGTTGCCCTCATAGCTGGAGGTTGTGATAGAGTTCAGTAGAGTAAAAGTTTGATTTATTAACTGTTTAATAAATCAATAGAATTAATTAAATGGTTTATTAATATATTTAAGTGTTAATATATTAATTAGAAACTATAATTATTAATTAGAAATTAATCTAGAATTAATTGGATTTAATTTGGAGATTAATTTAATTAATTAAAAGTGCAGGGACTGGTTTTGTAATTATTTAATAGTTGAATATTGACTGGCCAGACTAAGGGTTAAAGGTGGCGAGATTTGTGGTGCCACCACAAGGATCTCGAAACCCTAATTAGGGTTAAGGAAAGCCTTGTCCAAATGGTTAACATGCTTGCCCATTTGGAGGCTCCTTAGGGTTTCAGCTGTAACCCTTGGAGGCTATAAAAGGAGGCACCTGGCACCCTCATTCTCTGCGCCATTGTACATCAAGAATACTCTGCTGGACTGTCTTCTCCATTGCTTTGGGTGTGACTTGCATTTGAGGCAGGACACTTGTGCTGCTAGCTTCAAGAACAAGATTCAAAGGTTGGTAATTCTTGGTTTGATCTTTAGAAATTATTGTTGGCCTTTAGATATTAGTTTATTATCTTCATAGAAGAAAACATAGATCTTTCTAGGGTTGCATGTGAACCATAGGTATTTTGTGTTCATTGTTTGCTAGAAAACCCTTCAGTGGTATCAGAGCTTAGGCTGTTTTCTTGTGAATTGATATAAACTGCTTAATTGATTTTTGCCTTGAGTGTTTTTGCCAAAAACTCTCTTGGAATGGCCTCAATTTTGTGGCTTAGGCTAGGGTTTCCTAACCCTAGCCGCCACCCCTTTATTCCCCCCTGATTTGCTTGATTTACTTGCCTTTTATAAGTAGGTTGTTATTTTTGGTAACTATATCTAATAAATAACTGGAACCCTTATTTGTTGGCTTGTATTTTTCGAAAATTGAGGGGCCTTAAATAGATAAAATTAATTTGATTAATTTATAATATCTATCTTAGATTTAATTAGTTTAATAATTGTTAATTAAAAGATCAATTAAATCAGCTTAAAGAATTAATTTAAATTTTCAAAAATTGTTTAAAAATTTGCGAAAATTATAATTAAATTAATTCTAAAATATTTTAATAAGATTAAAATATATCTTATATATTTATGATTAAAAGTTAATATTTATATATAAGATAAATTGGTTAGTCTTACCGCAAGTAGGCCTCATTCACAAAAATGTCCTCTAAAGAGGGTATAAGGCGACTGCCTATAAAATGGCAGTCTAATGGGTATCCACTCTTACCCACCGCTCTCCTGGTCAGTCGAGTGTCGTTAGCCGAACGGGATTGATAGAACCGCTAAGCCTCTTAAAAGTATAATGCTATAATTGAAAGTACTAGAACCTTGAACAAAACCCAATCTAGTTACTTTAGGATAAAAATGTGAATTGGTGCTAATCCATGGAATTGCACATTGTACTTTGTGGAACGTTGGTGGAGCATGTGTGGTTTACCGGCACGCCAACTGGGATCCGCAAAGACTTGCAATGGTTTCTCGATTTTGTCATTATTAACGGAGCGTGTGTGGTTAACCGGCACGTTAATTAGAGATGACAATTGACTTCGAGAGTACCGAGCTAATTTGCATGGTTATTCACACCCGGTTTGTGATCCTCAGCATCCCAATCACAAACAGTGGGGCACATCCGAGACTAAACATGCCATTGAACAGTTCAATGTGTCTCAACAGATCTAGGAATTTCATAAGATGAAATTGATAAGTGTATTATCTACCTTAATGACCATTATGTTGTGATTACGGCATCCCTCTTCAAATCATAGTTGGGGCATTTTGGGTCCTAGCCTTAATAAATAATAAATTGGGTAATTATTTAAAAGGAAAAATTAAACTAATAAATTCTGTGTATTGTAGATGTCTGAATCAAGTGTCTATTCTCCTCCCTCTCCTCCTTCACCCATTTCTAATAGCATCAGAAAGCACCTGCTAAATATGGAAAGGCTGACTGGCCTTAATGGTATGGCTTCATAAATAGAGAATAGTTCTCTGTTTTGCTAGCAAGCCATATCTGACTGAGTGTCCGCTCCCCAGAGCATGACGTCACACAGTAGCTTGTGATGAGAATGACTCCTTGATTGTTAAGTCAAGGAAAGTTCGTTACCTAATACTATTGATCATTGACCCTGATTTCCGCAGGAATTCAGAATTCCTGGGGTCAGATAAGTTAACACGGCTAGTTGTGGAAAAGTTCCATGAACTGGTTGAGAAAGGACGAGCTAAGATCTTCAAAGAGTTTGAAATGTGCAGGAAGTAGCACCAGTTCACATGTTCTCAAGACTAAGAGACACATAGGTGAACTGTATAAATTTGGTCCCCTTTTGATCGGGAGTTAAAGCACAAGCTCGACTCGCTGATCCGTTCATCCTGATGTACATGAAGGGAAACCAGATAAGACAATCGTGGATATGCATTCAATGTTGACTCTGTATGAGTCGTTCATAGAGAAGCATAGCTCCATTGATTCAGCTGCTTCTGGATTGAGTCCAGTAATAGGACACATCAAGAGCTGATCCAGATCGTCTGGACCGGTTCCTCGATGTTTCAAACTGGGAATCCACAGGGTGGGACACAGTCATGGAAAGATTGGAAAAATGCTCTGAAGCCGAACAGTTTGGCAACTCAGAAATATCTTAAAACTCAGAACCCCTGATCCTTAATTCCTTGATACAGGATGTGTTTCTCACATTTGCTCTGTATGCATGGACTCTGTAGGATGTGGGATGTTGTTGCATAGGAGCACATTTAGATTGGATCTGAAGCTCATGCAGTTTTAGAGTTTAGTGTGACATTGAAATCACGTTATTAGCTTCTCAGATGCATATGACATTGTCTATCATACAGTACATTGTTCAAGGATTTTGTTTTTTAATAAAATTGTCGTTTAATTTCTTTTAACACATGTTGTTTGAAATTATCCTTGAAATGTTGTATGATTATGTTGAATGCATGATCAGTAATAACTTGAATACTGATACGTCCAAAGTGTTTGGATTTAGGAATTGTGTCCCTTATGATTGTTAATGTTATAAGAATCAATTCAACCAAAGGTCCAGTTGGACAGGACCTTAGAATCACTTGACTTAGAGTCACTTGATGAGTTGAGTTCTTAATGTGTTAAGAAATGAATCAACCAAAGATCCAGTCCGACAGGACTTTGGAATCATTTGACTTAGAGTAAAATGATGATTAAGTTCTTTATAAAGCACATGTGGCAAGAAATGAATCACCCAAAGATCCAGAGGATAGGATTTTGGAATCAGTTGACTCAGAGTCAACTGAAGATTGCAAGTCTTGAACAGAATTAACAAAGTCATAAGTTTACATAGATATGTAAAAGACGTTGAGATTAGGAGCAACGAACATATCTGTTAATGTGCATTGCTCAAATCTTGAAATAGAACACAATTATTTGTACTTCGCGATGTTTGTCAATCGGTATGACGAATATGGCTTCGCTTATCTGAAAAAAGCGATTGGATTGAAACCCTTGAACAGTTCAAGGACTTCAAAGGAAGTACAAGATCCACAGAACCTGAGTGACAACATAAACTGGGAAAATGTTTCACAGTTTATTTCCTTCCAAGAACATTTATATTTATAATGTGTCTTAGGGAAGATGATGGAGCGTTGGTCGAAACAGTTCGATCCTCAATGTATGAGATACATTGCAAATTAGTTTTCGATACATTGAATACTAAACCAGTCAGACCATATTCCAACCACATCTTCGACTAAGTAGGTTTTGCAGACACTGTCTGAAATGTAAAGCTGGGATTGTCTCACTTGTACATTAAAGGTCCAGGGTCTTGTAGTGTTCGTCCGAACCTCATGACTGGCCTGAACCTAATCAGAAATGTCATTTCACTGGCTATCCCGCTGTACCTGGAAAAGAAAGAGCTCTTTTAGAAAGAACTCATATTCTAAGGAGACAGTGGGAGTTGGGACAGTCCTGAATGAGTTCAGGATTAGCCAAGTGAAATAACCTTTAGTCATCGCTAGGCTTAGAGCAGAAATCAGATTTCTGTTTTAATACTGACATAACCTTCTCTTGGCCAGTAGTACTGATCACCGTCATAAGTAGTTATGATCGGGGTGACATACCGATTGGTGGTAAAACACTATAGTTGGTACGGATTAGCAATCCGGCTACTTGGAAGCATTGGTGAGCCCGGTTGCTGCCAATTAAGAGAACCTTAGGATGAGATGCAGTCTGTGTGACAGTTTGATTGATTTTACAACTGGTCTTAAAACCAGTGGGAGTAATCATCAAAAGAAACCAACATGGACAGAAACGTACCTTCAGAACATCTGGTTGAGTGAGACGATACTCGGAGTCAAGTAATTGACTTCGAGAGAAGCGCTCTCAATAGAAGATGAAATCCGAAAGGATACTGCATATTGTAAGTCGTTAGTGGAGCGCGTGTGGATCACCGGCACACTAATAGGGACTCACAAAGAATATGCCAGTATAGAGGTACATGGGCCCGGGATTTCCCCGCGGGCATCTCGCAAGAAAGGATATTCAGATTCTCAAAATATGCCAAAGGATTGGATTTTGAAAAGGGGCTGAAAGATATCCATAAAGATGTCAGAAAGGTTTGGATTCTCAAAATGTGCCAAAAGCTCTGGATTTTGTGAATAGTCTATAACCGTGTCAAAGCCAGAGGGAGTGTTGCTGTTATCTATCTCCATATGTGTGTTACATATTGTTTCTAGGAAACGTCTCTTTTCATTACAAAGTGTAATGACTTGGTGTTAAGAGACGGATCGCTATGAAAGACCTAATAGAGATACCGCATACTCAGGTGGTTGTAAACATCAATGAGATAGATCGAAACTCTGCCAAAATGATCTTGATGAGACTCAAGAATGCATTACCCTAGGAAACAATTTCCTGTCATCGCAAAGTGTGATGATTTGGCATGAGAGGTATGAAAGGTGCAACGTACTCACATAATCCATTGACATATATCAGATAGATGTTGTCATCAGTATAGAACTGGCCGTAGTAGGCATGGTCTTGATAAAATTCGAGATGCATGGAAAAGAGTCTCCGAAAGGAAATCATGACACAAGGATTATAAGTAATCCTTAGATTCCAAAAGAGTTTGGAATAGGGCTGGATCGAATCCAACAAGTTTCTTGGATCAATCAGAAGTGTCATGAACATGTCTTGATGACTTAATGCTGAGAGCATAGTGAGTCAGATTCAGGATATGACCTGGCTAGGAATGCTTAATGGATTTTGTACATACATGAAAATCATTGGAAAATGATTAGGGGTGAATGTTGATAACAATTTGGAAAAGGTTTTTAAATAAGGACTTAATAGTTAAAGAATTTTGTTGGTATTCTGAAGGAGCGCGTGTGGCTCACCGGCACATCGTAACACCTCGAAATAGTCTTAGGGTGCAGTCATGTGGACTAAAGATCCCGAGAACCATGGAAAGTCACAGTACATAGAATGGAGTTGTTAGTGAGAATGACGGTATGACCAAAATTGAAATATCATCGGAAGGATATCCGATCGGATAAAGTGCATAAATGTGTAACATTTGAATACATAGAAAGAGTGAAAGGTCAAGTAGACATAGATACATAACACGAATTAAATAGTTTAAAAGGAATCTAGAAACCGATAATAGTTTATGTAAAATCCGACTTGGTGATTACCTCGTGGAGACTTGGTAATTAGGCAATAGTAGCCACCAGTCAGATTTTAAATTTCAATTTTGCATGTTTCACTTCCCGAATAATTTGATTATTCAAAAGTCCACAGTCGCTCATACTTTTCGGGAGTAAGTATGAACAGAGACTGTCGTGAATTGGTTTGTAGATTGTCTAAGGAGTTAGACATTGCAGTAAGACTGCTACGACGTTCACGAGTACTTAGAAATAGAGATTTGAGTATTGGATAAACCCGCGCTCAATAGATTGCTTCATGGATTTCATCACGAGCAATGTTGAGACGATAATATCTTATGATCTTGAAGCGGAGACATATGAGTTGAAATTTATGAGTCGGTTGTGCATTGATAATGCGAAAACGCATCGGTAACTCGATGTTACAAAACGCATTGTTTTGTACGATTTGATAAGTAAAAGACACAATCGTATGAATCAAAGCTTATTCGTTCTTTGACCCTGATAGGGAAACAGATATTTGTAGGCCTCTCGATGATTTTGAAGTTGACTAAAGTGCTGGCCAGCCGGGACTAAATTGATGTGTTCAATTAGAAGTCTTAAAGTCATAAGCAGAATCGGAAATCGGGAAACAGAGTATCGGACAGAGATTGATCTCAATCCATGTCTCGTGTCTGAAAATATCTTGTTGGACGAAGGATCATATGATCACTTATCTATGGACAGAACTGACTGGGTCAGAGTTCGGCAATAGTTTCTAGGAAGCTGCAGGTTGTTTATTAATCAGAAAATAAATTAAAGTCATAGACTTATCCAAGTGGGAGACTGTTGGATTAGGTGTCTAAGCCATGACTTTATATTTATATTTATCTTGTTAATTGAAGCAAAGTCCATTTGGGTTGCCCTCATAGCTGGAGGTTAGGATAGAGTTCAGTAGAGTAAAAGTTTGATTTATTAACTGTTTAATAAATCAATAGAATTAATTAAATGGTTTATTAATATATTTAAGTGTTAATATATTAATTAGAAACTATAATAATTTATTAGAAATTAATCTAGAATTAATTGGATTTAATTTGGAGATTAATTTAATTAATTAAAAGTGCAGGGACTGGTTTTGTAATTATTCAATAGTTGAATATTGACTGGCCAGACTAAGGGTTAAAGGTGGCGAGATTTGTGGTGCCACCACAAGGATCTCTAAACCCTAATTAGGGTTAAGGAAAGCCTTGTCCAAATGGTTAACAGGCTTGCCCATTTGGAGGCTCCTTAGGGTTTCAGCTGTAACCCTTGGATGCTATAAAAGGAGGCACCTGGCATCCTCATTCTCTGCGCCATTGTACATCAAGAATACTCTGCTGGACTGTCTTCTCCATTTGTTTGGGTGTGACTTGCATTTGAGGCAGGACAGTTGTGCTGCTAGCTTCAAGAACAAGATTCAAAGGTTGGTAATTCTTGTTTTGATCTTTAGAAATTATTGTTGGCCTTTAGATATTAGTTTATTATCTTCATAGAAGAAAACATAGATCTTTCTAGGGTTGCATGTGAACCATAGGTATTTTGTGTTCATTGTTTGCTAGAAAACCCTTCAAATACTCCCATTAATGAGAATATTTCTGATTTTGATGAAGGTGATATGAGTGAGATATCTGTTGAGGATTAAATTGACTATTCGGAATTCATATCCAATTCTACTGAAACTAAGAAAAATCTCATTTCTGAAAATTCAGTTGTTTTTGCGAGAATTGTTGAAAATAAAGGATCACACACTTTAAACGAACAGGCCACTGTTTTTCCAAAGATTCAGACAGTACCAAATCAAGTTTTCGTTAAACCAGGACTAAATACAAAAGATGTAACTGAACTTAAAGTCCTAGTTGATAACGATAATTCTGATGTCTGTGATTCCTTCTTTTGGTCGGAACCGATTGACAACTCGGATGAGACCAAAGGTCTTTCCGAAATGACCTCGTGGAAGTCTCGTGGTAACTACATTTCTGGATCGTTGAATTGTAAAAATTCTATCTCGCAAAATGGTTCATGGGGTACAAAGAATTTGAAATTCAATTCTTCAAACTCTAAGACAAGTACTTTCAAATCTGACTCTAACCACTACTCAACATCTTGTATTCATAAGTCTCCTGAAGAGCTGATAGCCAAAAGGAAACAAATGAATGCCAGGTACAAAAAGAATTTGAAAGAAAGAAAACAGTTTTGGAGAAACAAAAACGACTTAAACACAACCCAGAAAGTCAATCCAATTCCAATTCCGAAACTTGAGCATACTCCAAAACCAACACCCAAAGCCTCAGTTTCAACAACAACAAAGAATCCCACTCGTGTTCTCGGTTCAAGTGATTCAAAGGTGAAGGCCAAGCTCTATCCTGAAACCAGTCAAACTCTCAAAAACAACAAGGTTCACCCAACAGTCATTTCTAAACCAAACTCCACATCTCAGTCAGTTAAACTTCCAAATCCTTCTCATAACTCTCCCAGTCATAAAATTCATTATTATCAAGTAACCAACACGTTCACTCCTACGAAATATCGTTTTGCTAGAGAACAATGACAATCCACAAAAAATGAAAGTGTTCCGAATTGATAATAAGAAAAATCAACCATTTGTGAGAAAATCATTTTGGGTTGAAAAATCATGCATTTTTCCTATCTCTCGTAAATTCTCACATGGGCCCACATTGGTTTGGGTTCCTAAGTCTCTCTAACTTGTGCAGGTTCTACGTGACGAACAGTATGATCCAGAATGGTACATTGATAGCGGCTGTTCACGTCACATGACAGGGAGGAAGGAGGAATTACGAGAATATCGCTCGCTAAAGAATGGAGGAAGAGTAAGCTATGGAAACAATGCAACCAGAAAAATCAAAGGCTATGGCATGATCACCAACGGTGAAATTTCGATTCGAAAAGTGGCATATGTTGAAGGACTTCAGCATAATTTAATCAGTGTTTCACAACTTGTTGTTGGTACTGGTCTCAGAGTTTCATTTGATGAAGATGGTTCCGAACTAGTTGAAAAGGAATCTAAAAAGCTCGTTCTGAAGTCAAAACGAAAAGGAGAGATGTTTCCTTTGGACATGAGACCCATCCAAGGAAAACCCGCCATCTGCTTACTTACAAAAGCTTCGTATGATGATAGTTGGTTATGGCATCGACGTTTATCTCACATGAACTTTCGTGATATCAATAAACTGGTGCTTGGTGATCTTGTGCGAGGATTACCACTACTCAAGTACAACAAAGACCAACTGTGTAATGCATGTGAGCTGGGAAAACAAAGCCGAAAGAGTCATTCTACAATTATCAACACAAAGATCATTGAACCATTGGAACTTCTGCATATTGATCTTTGTGGTCCGTCTGCCATCGAAAGCGTTGCTCACAACAAATACATTCTGGTTGTGGTAGATGACTTCTCTCGCTTCACATGGGTGTTCTTTCTCAAGCAAAAATCGGAAGCAGCAATCAACATGATTAACTTCATCAAGCAGATAGAAACTCTTCTCCGAAAGAAAGTTCGGATGGTAAGAAGTGATAATGGCACAGAATTCAAAAATAAAATTCTAGATGATTTTCTTGTCAATAAAGGAATCTCGCATAACTTCTCTGCCCCCTATACTCCTCAACAAAATGGAGTGGTAGAAAGACAAAATCGTTCTCTTTGTGAAGCTGCTCGCACTATGCTCTCTTTTCCGAAACTTCCTCTCTACTTCTGGGCCGATGCCATCGCAACCGCGTGCTTCACCTAGAACCGTTCGAACATCAACAAACGATTTCACCTCACTCCATATGAAGTAATAAACAAAAGAAAACCAAACGTGAAATTCTTTCATGTTTTTGGATCTAAGTGCTTCATTTTTAACTCAAAAGAAAAACGAGTTAAATGGGATGAAAAGGCTGATGAAGGTATTTTTCTTGGGTACTCTCTTACGTCAAAGGCCTATCGCATTTTGAACAAACGATCTCAGAAAATTGAAGAATCGTACTACATCACCTTCGATGACAGCTACAATTCAAGAGCAAAACAACCTACTCTGAAGCCTCAAGAAATCTTTCCAGAATCAAACAGAACAACTATTCCTCTTATGGATCTATATGAGGAATTGATGAATTTGTTTGATGAACCAGAAAACGCAACGTCAGCAGAAGCAAAAGCAAGAGACAACCAAGGGGATGAGCTGTTAAAACTAATAGACAGTGTAGTCAGTGAAAATGAAACATCACCTGACAACTCCACAGATGTTCCGATTGCGAACACCGCTTCCAGTTTCAATACTCCAACTTCCATTTCTGATGCACCCGTCCAAGGGGACCGATCTGCACCTATCCAGGGGGAGAATCCAGCATCCTTTCAGAGGGAGGATTCTTCTTCTGACACAGCGACAGGCGCACCTTCAGTTGAAGAAGGCAACTTCGATCTTGTTCATGCAGGAAACGATGCAACCTTCCAGGGGGATAATGAAATTGAAAACAATGACCTCGACACACAATCAGAGGTACAATCGGAAGCTGAAGAAATTATTCCAGAGATTAATCCCGAATATGATCCAAATTATCCTCCAATGATAAAATGGACGAGAGATCATCCAAAATCTCAAATCATCGGAGCAACATCTGCTGGTGTTCTCACTCGAGCTCATGCTAAAGAAAAGCAAGCTGCATTATTTTCAAAAGTGGAATTTTGCATGTTTCATTCATTTATCTCCATGATCGAACCTAAAACAGTCAAAGTTGCACTTGACCATGCTGACTGGGTCCAAGCAATGCAAGATGAGCTTAATGAATTTGAACGCAACAAAGTTTAGAGACTAGTTCCGACTCCGGAAAAGGCTTCAGTTCTTGGAGTGAAGTGGGTATTCCGAAACAAATTAGATAAGGAAGGAAATGTCATTCAGAATAAGGCTCGACTGGTTGTCAAAGGCTACTGTCAAGAAGAAGGAATTGATTATGAAGAAACGTTTGCACCAGTAGCTAGACTGGAGTCAGTTCGAATCTTTCTTGCATATGCAGCACATAAGGGTTTTGATGTCTATCAAATGGATGTTAAATGTGCTTTTCTGAATGGAGAATTAGAAGAAACGGTCTATGTTGAACAACCACCCGGCTTCATGAATAGAACACATCCTGATCATTGCTATGTATTAGATAAAGCTGTTTATGGATTGAAGCAAGCTCCAAGAGCATGGTATGAAACTCTAACTTGCTTTCTCAAGCAATCCAAGTTCAAACAAGGCTCTGTTGATCCGACCTTCTTTCGCAAAAAGGAAGGAAGCCATATGATGATTGTTCAAATTTATGTCGATGATATCATTTTCGGATCCACTCATCCAAGTTTAACGGCTGAATTCCGAAAACTGATGGAGACAAAGTTCGAAATGAGCTCCATGGGCAAAATCAACTTCTTCCTAGGCCTTAACATCAGACAAAGCTCAGAAGGCATATTCATCAATCAAGAAGCTTATACCAAGTCTCTCCTAGAGAAATTCGGAATGAAGGGAGATTCTAAAGTCAAGGTTCCAATGGCCTTCGGAACCAAACTCACTCCTTCACTAGACAAACCTGCAGCAGATATCACCCTTTACCGTCATATGATAGGTTCACTTCTCTACCTTACTTCAAGTAGACCTGACATTATGTTTGCTGTTTGTTACTGTGCTAGATTTCAGGCTAATCCCAGAGAGCCACATCACAATGCTGTGAAGAACATATTCCGATATCTCAAAAGAACAACCTCTCTTGGACTATGGTATCCATCAGGATCTGGGTTCTTCCTTCAAGCATTTTCTGATGCTGATCTTGGTGGTTGTGGATTAGATCGCAAAAGCACTTCAGGAGGATGTCAACTTCTCGATGGAAAACTCGTAAGCTGGCAATCAAGAAAACAGACTTGCGTGTCTCTCTCAACAGCTGAAGCTGAATATATTGCTGCTGCGTCATGCACCTCTCAGATAATATGGATTCAAAACCAACTAAGAGACTATGGAGTCAGTATGAAACGTATTCCTCTTTACTGTGATTCCGAAAGTGCGATTCGGATCTGTCACAATCCAGTGCAACATTCAAAGACCAAACACATTGCACTCAGATATCACTTTATCAAAGATCATGTCGAAGACGGGAACATTGAGATTCATTTTGTTCGTTCAAATGATCAGCTGACAGATATCTTCACTAAGGCACTTCCTGAGTTATCATTTAACAGAATTCTACAAGGCCTTGGAATGATGGTAGCAGAATCAGTTCCGAAATCAACCTGACGTTCCGATTGATTCCGAAATTCGGAATGTCTCGGAATCGGAATTTAGACAAGAATGATTCGGAATGCATGTATCCTTTCTGAAATTTTGTTTTATTTTTATTTATTCATTTTTTTCTTTCTTCTTTATTCTATTTAATTTTTTTCTATTTATTTTTTCTCAACAAAACATCAAAAATACTTTCCTTAAAATTTTCTTTGTTTTCGTATGTTGTGTGTTTTATTTTATTCTATTTTACCTTAAGTTTTTTTCTTATTATTATTTTTTTTCTTTTTCTTCTTTGTTTTGTTCTTCTTGCTGTCCAATATACTTAAGAATGCAGATACAGAATCCAAAGAGAAATTCATAAACCATAGCAAAGCACTTTTTATTTAAACTGAAGGAAGGTAGTTCAATACATCAAAAGGAACATCAAAAACTACTTCTTCCTACAACTTATAATAGTGCCACATCGGAGGATCACCAAGGTGTAAGGCTTGATGGATTCTCACCTCACACTCATCCATGAAGAAACGACTCTCATCCGCCAGTCCCACTAAGAACTGGTCGTGAGGAGTTGTCCGGATGATCACCGCTGGCCACCATCCCCGCTTGTGCCAGACCTCCACGAGGTCAAACTGTTTATACTCCACCAAGATCTTTGGTGGGACAGGCTGCAAGTAGGGATAACTGGTCTGGATCGTCAGGGGACCACTACCATCACTATCCTTGAGCGTGGTCATCTTGACCTCGTACCAATGGTTCCACACCGCCATGATGACTCCACCATAAGTGCCACCTGCGTACTCACCTTCACGCATTTTCACCTCGACCTTGTCACCGCGGTAGTAAGGACGTTGAGTCATGTGATGAACCGTCTGAAGGTAATCTCTCGAGAATGTGTGCTGTTTCTGCTAACTCTATTTCCCTTTTATAGGCAAACAGGACACCGATTAGGCTTCCCAATAGTGGATATTAAATTACTTTTTGGGAGTAATGATGCAAATATGTTGCAATTATTACGCGTCATCAAAGCAGAGACGGCTGATTAGCATCTGATTAGACGTTTCCCATTCTTTTCGCCTGAGCATTTAATGAGTTCTCATGATGACTTTATCTCTCAGCAGTATTTCGCAGTAAATTTTTCTCTCTTTCCACCTATCTAACTATCTAATGAATATCTATGATTATTGAAATAAAAACCAATTTCAATATATGATTTCGAAAAGTGTAGTCAAATATCGCAACTCATTTTCACCATGAGAAGCTGTGAGACTCAAACAATCTCTCTCGACCCTTCTATCACTTCTCCACACTCAATTCATTTCCATATAACTGTAACCATTATGAAGGCTTTCAGCATTACCACTGAAAACTGATGGTTACACAAAATCTGTGTTCATGATTTCGGAATTGTTTCTACCATAGTTTCGAATGAAACCCAAAAATCCGAACACACTAAGGAATTGACGACAACTTCAAAGAAAATCTCAATCTTTTATTTTTGCGTGATCTTTATGAAATCTACTCGACCAAAGTAATTTCTATCCAAAGAGATCCAATTTTTAATTTTTTTTGAGATTTCAAAATATTTCCTAAGTCAGACAAAATTCTCCTTACCCTCACTTGTTCTTATGACTACACTGGTCAAAACAAGTCATTTCTTCCGATTTCGGACATTTCTCACGTTTTCGGAATTCGAAAGAAAGTTCAGCCCACCCCATAAAGCTAAAAAACTAAAAGATACCTTTCAATGATTCTTATCAATCAATTGATCGTAATTCAACGGGAAACCATAAAAACACTTCCGAATCTCTCTTGATTCCGAATGAGGAGATCTTTGCCCGGGATTATATAGTTTTATGTCGATCCGACATCACACATTCCCAGATAAACTTTGATTTTCTTTCTTATCCTTGGCACACTCTTGCACCAAAATCAATCTTGGAATTTCTAACTCTGGTTGATTTTATGATAAGGATTCAGTTTGATGACCTGGCAATATTTTTTTACTCATCAAAATTTTGAAATTTTGGATGAGGTAATGCAGACGTGGCAGTTACAACGTCATCTCAACAGCAGCTACTTTCTCGCTTTTCACACGCCTGCAATGCGACTCTTGGGGGCCACTCATGATGATAAAGCGTGATTCTCGGGAAACGGAAACGACTGAAGTGGGATTTCCTCTTTTTAATTGGATTCCAAAAGATATTTAAAGGGTTTCTTGGGTTTCTTTTTCTCTTCTCCGCATTTTATCTCTCACGCAAGAACATTAAACCCTCAAAGCACTCTTCTTCTCCAAAGTTCCCACGCTCTCTCCCATGGCTGGTTCATCCTCTGCAAACGACAACACCTCTTCAACACTGATGTTGAAGATCAAAGCAAATCAAAACTTGATCATCGATCTCAACTCCTCTCACTACAGTGAATCAATTCGGCCGATGATCGAGTGTTTGAAGTACTCCCCAATCGCAACCGCCCTGACTGCATCTGCTACGGTACCCATCTCACTTCTCTCCGCCGCTTACTCAACCGCCTTCTACAACAAAGCGAAGGAGTTTGTTTCTTTTGAAGTGGGTTCTGTCAAGACGAAAAATTCAAAATCAAGATTCAGTAAACTTCTAGGGTTTACTGCAACCGAAGACCTAATTGACCCTGAGACGCTTCAACCTGTAGCCCTTCTCCGTCTGTTCTATCAAATGGGTTACAAAGGCGACATTACCCAATTGTCTAAATTTACCAAGAAAGGTTTACCACCACAGTGGAATGCCCTTTTCACCATTCTCTTCAAAAGCTTCTCAGAACGCACTACTGGAACTGACAGTGCGAGTAAGCTCTTTTACTCCTTTTTCTATGGTCTTTACAATGCTGTTAATCTTGACTATGGGTCAATACTTTGGAGTCAATTTGTCGAAAGTGTGAACTACAGACTCCGACATCAAGAAATCTCATGTGCTCGTTTTTGGTCCCTCGTTGTTCAACGAACAATCGAGAAGCATCATATTCATATCATGACGGATTCTGTGATGTCCGTCATCCCAACCTTGCCAACAGCAACCTTCGTCACCAACAAGGCGGAAGACTTCGATTTTATTGGTGCCATTCCGATGGCAATGCTTGATCGTGTTCCGAAAGATGTCAATTACATTGTTGATTACTGCAAAAAGACAACTTTCGTTGTTCGGAACCTGGAAGACAAAATTCAACAAGCTTTTGACAAACTTGAGAATCCCAGGAAAGTATCCAAGAGGAAGGGCAGGGGTGCCGCTTCCGACACCGAAAAACAATCCAAGCGAAGCCGAAGGCTTCGAAAAATGGTCATACCACCTCAATCGGAGGATGAAAACTCCGACGACCATATTGTCACAAATCCTTTAGATGACGATCTGGATGAAAATGAAGGCCCACATCAAAGGCCTCCATCACCTACTCCCGAAACCACTCCAAAACCCACACCTCCTGTCTCTCCAAAATCTCCACCCCAACATCAATCACCACCTAAATCTCCACCCCAACAACAATAACCACCTAAATCTCCACCCCAACAACAATCGCCACCAAACTCTCCATCACAGAAATCCCCTCCAAGAAAATCCTCAACACCAGAAGCCACTACCCACAACTCTCCAAAAATCCAAGAGCCAACTTTCGAACAGGAAGATGAAGACGTCCTGATTTACGATGATCAGGATGACTTGGCCGATTACATTGAGTCTCCATTCAATGTACGATTTCTTGATTCAGAACCTTCTGCTCCTATGACTCACGAGCAATTTCAAGAATTGTCGACGAAATTGGACAAACTTCTTGAAACACAACAGGGCCCTTCCGCTTCCGACTGGCAATCCCAGTTGGACACTCACACAACTCAAGTAGAGACATTGATTTCAGCAAATGTCAAACTTGTGGAAGAATTCTCTACCAAAATGGAGAAGGCTAATAGCAGCATGGAGGAGAATGCCAAAAAGGTTGCCACCTTGGAATCTGAAATTCTTGATTTTATGAAGGGCTACAATGAATCCACTCAGTCTTACAATGATAAAATGCAAAAGGTCATTCATGGGTTTGCGGAGACCCTAAAAGCTGAAAAGGAAGCAATTGCGATGCTTCGCTCCGATCTCCAGCAAGCAAATTCCGATCTGGCGTCTGCCTTACAATCTAAGATTGATAAGCTGCGAGACGATCTAGCATCGGAAAACGAGTTGATGGATCTCGTGGCATCTAAAACTACGAAGATCCAACTCCTGAAGGCCGAACTGAAGAACACTACGGCGGTCTTATCATCTGCTGTCTCTCAAACACAGGCAGTTCGTAACTATGTCACCAAGATTGATACATATATTCGATGGATGGTAGAAGACGACGATCCAGTCTTAACTCCTTACCTTCGTAGTCATATTACGAATAAACTCCATCCAGTCCTTTTGTTGCTGAGCAAAATTCAAAGTGTTTCGGAAGACGTTGTCGTTCCGAAACAAGGGGGAGATGAGGACAAATCGGATAAATCTGATGAGAAGGATGGAGATGATGTGCCTGAAAAGTCAATTGAAAAAGAGAATAGAGACGATACTGCTGATGTCTCTAAAAACGACAAGGGCGAAGGAACGAAGAAACTAGGATTCACTACCATCACTAACCCGAAGAAACCAGGGACTCAAGAGTCTGCTGATGACATTCAAAAACCAAAAGCTGATTGGTTTGAGAAGATGAATGTTGGTGATACATCTGTCGGTCCTTCGAAACGAAAAGGCAAGAAGATCGGAGAAGATGATGTAGATGAAAATCTGGACATGTCGGAGGATGCCAAACTGGCCAGAGCTGCAAGGGAAAAAGAAATTGACGAATTTATTCGGATCACCAAACAGCTTGATGCCGAAGATGCAGCCAAACGACAAGCGGAACTTGATATGAAAGCTCGTCAGTCTCCATTTCCTGATTGGGACTATGAAACCATGAAGTCGAAAGCTATCACACAACCCATCGAAAATTGGTTGCAGCCAGTTTGGTCTTACGATGTCGGAAATCATGTCGACTCTCAAATGGACTTTCCGATTACAGCAAGAGTATTTCTTATCCGATGCTTCGATGAACTGAAATCGAAAACAGAACCTCGGGCTGTGGTCAATGATAAGCTGTTCAACTTCTACTTGGAGCACTCTAAACCGCAGTACATGTCTTGGAGCCTGAAGAAGATTGTGAAGCTCACTCCAAGAATGCCTCTTGTGACTTCTCCGTTCCGAAACGCTATCTTTCTTGCTCGCAGAGGGTCAGATGATGAGAAAGATGAATTCACCCTAGCTGATCTTCCCTTCATGAACCCATTTGACTGGGTGTCCCTGTTTAACATCATTTCAAGGAGGGAAGACCATGAGATTCTTCATGAGCATGTCAAGAAACTTCTCACTGGCTATATTCTGGAAGTGTCCAATCTTGATGTTGAAGTGGCATCTGTTCTGAACTCCGTTCCGAAATGTTCAGCTGAAAAACCTCCTTCTGATCTGAAGAGACGTCGCCTCGGAAAGATCAAAAAGGATGAATGGAATGTGGCGTATCCATCCAAGGAGGGAAAGGACTCGGTGAAAAAGATTTTCTATCTACGAGACAAACATCTTTACCGAACTCCTGCATTGAAGAAAATTCTCGATCTTATCAACAAAACAAAACTGAACACTGAGAATGATAAGAAATGCTTCAATGATATGCTGACCTGGTACATAGCCTTTCGGAAAAGAATCCGGCTCTTAATTCCGAAAGTGTTTGAGAAAGAGGTGAAAGTTGTAAAACCTGAACCTGAAGAATGAAGACTGATCGCATTTTGACTCAAAGGGGGAGATTGTTAAGTCATAAATGAAGATTGAGTCAAAGATGCTGATCTGATTTTTCGCCATATCTTGTGCCTTAAGTTTAGCTATCGGTTATGGAATGGGCATGTCCTTCCATACTTAGTTTTTGTATAAATAGCATGCACGTACCCTAATTAGGGTTAACTTTTGTAATCTTTTCTACGGCACTCATACATAATAGTTCACATCGAATTGTTCTTGAGTTGCATATAAATCATTCGACATCAGTTCTTCAGATTGCCTGTTCTTGATCTTGTTTATTGTTATTATTCCGCATTGTTTGAATCTCGATCCAACTCTTGTGTTTCAACATATATATATATATATATATATATATATATATATATATATATATATATATATATATATATATCAGTTCTTCAGATTGCCTGTTCTTGATCTTGTTTATTGTTATTATTCCGCATTGTTTGAATCTCGATCCAACTCTTGTGTTTCAACATATATATATATATATATATATATATATATATATATATATATATATATATATATATATATATATATATATATATATATATATATATATATATATATATATATATATATAGTAAAGTTCAATTGAGAACCTAAAAAAGCCTAGGAACCTAAGAACCCATTTTATGAACTTTTTTTCTACACAATATTTTTCAAAAAATAAAAAAATACCAAAACTTTTGTTATGATGCGTCTAGAAGATTTCAATTTTTTTTTTAAAAAATCATTTTTTATTTTTTTTTCATTAGGGTTTAGGGTTTAGGGTTTAAGGTTTAGGGTTTAGAATATTTAAAGAAAAATCATTTTTTTATTTTTTTCATATGGGTTTAGGGTTTAGGGTTTAAAAATCTCTTAGACACTTTAAATAAAAAAAATTGGATGCAATTTTTTTTGAAAAATATTGTGCAGAAAAAAAGTTCCTAGGTTTTTTAGGTTCTCTCATGATCTCGACCCTATATATATATATATATATATATATATATATATATATATATATATATATATATATATATATATATATATATATATATCTTAGAAAAGAGGGAAAAATACTTCAACCATATTCATTTGAAACTCCAATGACTTTTCAAATGCATTTTAATAATGATATTGCCATACTACTTATTGTAACTTATTCTACATATTGATCATTACAAGTGAAAAGTTTTTTAACTTATGGGTATTAAGTAGTAATTATTGTATTTAATTGGTTAGTTGGTTTATATAGATATATAAATAGTGAGAAAATGATGATTTGGAAACACATAAAACTCTACATTGGATTTCATGTAAAATTTTGGAAGAATAATAGCAAGATAAAATTTTGGAAGATGGAATTCTATACAAGTAAGATCATCTCGACGTCTACTATATTCGTTTCCTTGAAAGTTACATCCGAGAGAGATTTCATGTATTCATATTGAATAAGGAAGAGGAAGATAAAAATTTGGAAGATGCAATTCCATACAAGCAAGATCAATTTAACGTCTACCATATTCGTTTCCTTGAAAGTTACACCCGATAGACTAATAACAAGATCATAGTTATTTTAATTTCATATCAAAAGTTGATGTTTTTTATAATATATGTTGATTTTTAAGTTTTATTCTTTTACAAAAATTTGATATGTTGTAGCATGTAACTAAATAAACTAAAAGGGATGATGCACCTTTTAAAATAGATATTATGATTACATCATTAGATAAATCGATATCATATGTGTATTACGAATGAGATCAACATATCTCAAATCTTATGTAAAATATTTTGATTCTCGATATTCTCTATATTATTTTAGTGTCTTGAGCTTTATATTATTCAAAATAAAATATGTTGTCCTAAAGTTAGCTATTAAGTAAAAACGTTTGTTGCAAAAAAAAAAAAAATAATAACGATCACATGTACAAGAAAGTTGCGTATTAAAACTCACTAACAATTAAAATATTCATTTTGTAATAATTATAATTTGAAATGAAGAATACATAAAACAGTTATAGTTATTAAATCTCATCACATAAAATATCATTTATCTCATGAAATTTCATGATGAACGAGAGTTTTATTATCATATTGTTTTAAATAATAAAGATATTTTATTATATTAGAATTATTTTTTTCATACTTAAGTACAAATATTATATTTATAACAATATATAGTTCTAATACAATTTTCAACTTGCTTATAACTAATTTACCAAAATTATACTTTAATTTCTATAAAATCATACAACGGCCTACAGAGAAAACGGCTATTTGTTACTTTGAATAATATATAATCTTTTAATATTTTAATTATGTAATTGTATTCCTACGCAACGCGCGGGGATTCGCCTAGTATATATATATATATATATATATATATATATATATATATATATATATATATATATATATATATATATATATATATATATATATATATATATATATATATACATATATATATATAATGAATTGTATACGATAAAAGTTTAATATAGGATTTATTTATCATGGTTAGGGTATTTAATATTTTATGAGTTCTCATTTGTTTTCTTCTTGTCCTTCTTTTTACATAATTGTGATTAAATTATTTAGTAATTACCGGTTAATCCACACTTCATATTGAAAATAGTTTATGTAATCATAGAGTTTTATTTGATTGAAATAAGTTTGTTATCTTTTGGTTTTGATTATAGTTTAACTTTAGGTTTTTAGGAGTTATATTTGGATTTAGTCATGTAATTAAGATTTTAAATTTTTTAAGAAGAAAAAATAAAATAAAATAAGTTTGTTATTTTACATTCCACTAATGACTAAGCTTATAGATTAATCAATTTAAAAGTAAAAACTATATAATATACAAATTTTAATATGAATAAAATAATATAATTTTTAAACACTCTCATTAATGGTTTATACTAATGAAGTTTAGTCACCCGTTTATTTTTCAACAATATCTCTTTTTATTATATTTATTTAACCATGAAACCTATATACACAACAATTATTTTTAATAAGTAAGTTAAAAACAAAACAAACAATTAAAATAAGATTATGTCGAAATACAAATAAACACAACATCATTGTGCTAAAAATTAAAATAGAAACTTGAACAACCAAACATGACAACGATACAATATTAACCATAAAAGTATGAATAAAATTGTTTTTCTAAGATTATGGGAAAAAAATCATACACGAATAATATTACATCTAAAATTTAAGTCATTTTTCACACACTCTAGATAACAAAATCTGAAAATGAGGAAACGAATGTGTAAGTAACTAAAAAGAGAAGTGAAGCAAGTGTGATTTTAATATATTAATATCTTTATATAGGTAAAACCTGTTGTTAATCAATTAATAAAGTCAATTATACCATTAATTTATGATAAATTTAAGATTTTAAGTTTTTGCAGATGAAAATTATAAAAATAAAGTAAGTTTGTTATTTTACATTAAGTCAATGACTAAGCATATAAATTGATAAATTTAAAAGTAAAAACTATCAAAAATAAAATTTTCAACATGACTAAAATAAGACAATTTTTAAACACCCTCATGAATAGTTTTCGATAATGAAATTCCGTTGCACGTTAATCAACAATTTATCTTCTTATTATATTTTTTTTAACGATGAAATTTATGTATACAACAATTATTTTTAATAAGTAAAGTTGAAAATAAAACAAACAATTAAAATATGATTGTCTCAAAATACAAATAAACATGACATTATTGTGCTAAATTTTAAAATAGAAACATAAAAAAACAAACAAGAATTATATAATATTAGTTTAAATACTAAGTATCTAACATTTGTATTAAAGAACATATTAAACACTTACAAATCGTATAAAGATAATATATAGAATTGAACATAAACTTATAAAAATACTATGTATTGCAATAACCATTAATGCCACAAACTAACTTTTTCAACTCTTTATATTTGAATTGCAAATATTTTCAAACACATGCATTTTTTTGTGAGAAAAACATATTTATATACTATTAATTAAGTATGCATAAATTAGAAAACTCTTGAGTTAGTATTTGGAGTTTCAAATTAATGTGGTGCTATTATATGAGCTATCTTGAGCAACATTCATTTGGATGACCTCTATTGTCATATTTATATAGATAGATATACATATAGATATAGATATAGATGATTAATCATCAAAACGAGGGTTTAACCTCATATAAATAAAGATACAAAATAAATTTTTGACCTAACCTAAATCCTAATGGACTAACCTAAACCTTACTAGGTATTCCTAACCCTAATCACTAACAATGTTATTATTTGTTTAATAGATTTGAGTTTGAAAACAACTGAAATACTTGTTAATAAATTTGAAAACAATATACAACATGCTTTTATTTTATTGATCTCCAAACAGGTATTATCTGGTTGTTTGCACGTCATAGTAATTCTATGTGAATAAAATTCTATTGAATTTAAATGCATATCATAACAGACTTGGTCTTCATAAATATAATTGGGTAATAATCGCGTATCACGATTGAAAAACAGGCATCAATAAACAATTGCATTTTTTTATACACCTCATGAAGTTGACGAATATTATAAGAAAATCAGTTCATGAATTATGTTTATATCATTTTTAAAAATCAACTATTGACTTTCGAAAATAATAAAGATTATCCCATCCATGTTATATTAGTAATGTATATCTGAAGGTAAAGATGCCCTTTCATTATAAAACTCGATTTTATGTTCATAATTTTATACACCTACGCATTATATATATATATATATATATATATATATATATATATATATATATATATATATATATATATATATATATATAGGGATGGGTTCAATACAGAACCAAATATATCTCGGCTAACCACAGAAACACTTTTGTAACCCTTGGATCATTTTATCAACGGATCAGATTAGAAAAGATGTAACGTAAAGAATTTTACTCGTGTATAGAGAATCACATCCAGGAAAGGGCATATTGGGTAAACCTTTTAAAAAAATTGTGATCACATGCTTCTCGCCTCCGGTCATCACGAAAACTGTTTCCGATCTAAAGATGGTGGCAAGTGGTTCTCGATCTTGTTATTTTATGTATTTTTCGATGACGTTGAAGATCGAAGATGGATAAGGTGCTTTCTGAAATTTGTAATAGAGAGGAAATTCGTTCAAGGGTTTAGATCAAAGATCCAGATGTGCTGTAAGTAATCAACCATCGTTTTTGCAATTTTGTGCAGATCGCTAATTGCACCAAATAGAAGTGTGTCTAATTGAACAACAAATCAACTTCACTGTTAGTTTGGATTTTGTTACGATCAACTATCGACTTCACACAAGAAAAAAAACTTTCTCGTAAATATGAATTTACTGTAATGTGAACTTATGTTCATTTATGAACATATGTTCATTTATGAACACATGTTCATGTATGAACATATGATCATATTAAGGTGAATCTGAATATGTTCTGTTTCCATGATCTTCAATTTTAGTACAATGTATGTTGTCTCAATTATTGATTTTTACAAAGTTCTTATATCTTGTTCCCCAAATTTACTATACTCAGAAGGAATATATGTTCATTCATGAACATATGTTCATCTATGAACATATGTTCATCTATGAACATATGTTCATCTATGAACATATGTTCATCTATGAACATATGATGCTCATATCAATGTTGAAATGCGAATCTAGACATTCTAATCTGCTCCTTTATGTTCAATTAGATAATGTAATCGATTTCTTCATCTACGTTTTAGTTTGGATGGTTATTACTTAATTCCAATTTCATTTGATCTCTTGCTTTTTCTCATATCCTCATACTGTCATGGAAAACGGAACTGGTATGATCGGTTTTGAAATACTTTTATGATATGTTCATCAATGAACATATGTTCATTGATGAACATATGTTACCAATACGCTGCAAACACAATAACCAAATCAAAATTGGGTTGTTTAGCTTTTGGAAGTATCAATATCATTTTGTCTATTGATCGGATTTATGGAAATCAGTTTTGAAATCCTTTGGCTTGATCTTCTATATAACGTTGTGATTTGGGTCGCAATTTCTGGATATCGTTTTTGGTTTGTTGTGCTCCTAGTTTTTTGGACATTTGATTTAATTGGACTATCGTACCCTTTAGCCCTCAATCTAATCCTACGGTTATAAAAGTGGTTCTGTGGTTAGCCGAGATATATTTGGTTCTGTATTGATATATATATATATATATATATATATATATATATATATATATATATATATATATATATATATATATATATATATATATATATATATATATATATATATATATATATATATATATATATATATATATATATATATAGAGTTAGGATATATTAAAAACTATAGTTATTGTGTGGACGTAAGACCCAATCAAAATCCTAGAATCACCAAGGGTTTTTTGGTCAATTGATATATAATTAGTTAATTAAATTAAAATTAATACCTTTAATTATGGTAACGTGAGCCTATAAACATGGTAAATGGTAACTGACAATATTATCACCTTCATTATCTCTACTTTCCATCACCACCATAAATCCGTCTGCCATAATTGCCGATCACCACCTCTGGTAAACACAGCAGCAATAAACTCAATCAGTTCTATCAGTTTCGATTGTTTCCAGAATCGGCAGCGTTGATATTTAATTGCCTTCAATAAATTTATTGACACACCACCAGTTTCTTTTCAGAGTTGGCAATGTCGATTTCCAATCGATTGACACACCGCCGGTTTCTTTCCAGAATCGAATTTGAAATTGATTACAGGTTTAATATCGAATTCGAAATTGATTACATGTTCATTGTTTTTTGTATACAATCGAACAACACGTTGGTGGTGTGATTGCAGTATCGTTGCAGTTCTGATTCAAAGGAGTAAACCCGATTATTGATTTCATTGAGTTGCATCAGCTAGAATCAACTCAAAGGAGTAAACCCAATTTCAATTTTAACGAAGTAAACCCGGTTATCGCTTTTGACTCATTCCCATGGACCTCATCGATTGCACTAATATACTTGAATCGGTATACAGGGGATTTCATATTGATGCTCGTGATTGCCGATATGCTTGAATCGATTTCACAGAGGCACCGATATGCGTGAATCGATTGCACAGATGCACCATGGTTCTTTGTTCTTTCAATCAGTTTGTGTGTGTGTCATCATAGTTTTTGTTTCGTTTGTGGTAATCGGTTCATCATAGTTTTGGTTTTCGAATTCAACTTGTGGTTATATGTATTTCAATTTGTGACAATCAACTTCTCAATTATATGTATCCGCCACCGTCAACCTGCAATTGTCGCCACCGTCAACCTGCAATTGTCGCCACCATCAACCTGCCCACACTCGGATTCCATGATTTATTCGTAGGGTTGAAACATAGAATTGTGTTTGATTTTATGGAGAGATGGATCTTGATTCTTGCATATTATGGTAATTTTTTGTACAATCAAAAGATAAAGGAACAGAGAATAAAGTCCAGAGTTCGATTTCAAGAAAATTTTTCACACAAAATGTCATTCTCAACTTGATGAATTACAACTAGAGAAGAATTCTGATGTTGCAGGGCAGATTTTGATGAATTTCAATGCAATTATTCTGGCAGAATGTCATTCTCAACTTGATGAATTTCAATGCAATTATTCTGGCAGAATGTCATTCTGTTTTGTATACTATGTACTTCATTCTAACATAATGTTTATCTTACTTTCATATTTATCTGATTTTGTATGATTGTGTAATTCATTCTACCAGAATGGTTAACTTACTTTGAAAATATACAATAGCATTCTATAAAAATACTAGTTTCTGATGTATGATTTTGTAATTCATTCTAATAGAATGGAACGGATTAAGAACTCAGGATAAGAATCAAAATTAATTTTACATCTTTGTTAAATTGTTACAAAACTAAATTTTGAATTTGAAAATAAATTTGAATTTGAAGTTGAAATTTAATTAAAATTTGAAATTAATCCCATGAAACTCTCATATTCCATAACTGAAAAAGCATAAAAAGTCCATATTACCCTTTAGAATGATATAATTAGAAAGTTGATATTTCTTTTAATTTAAAATAATTAATATTCTGTTATTAATCACAACCATTGATGATTATAATTCTATATTTCTGATTGGGTCTTACGTCCACACAATAATTGTGGATCTTAATATAACCTAGCCCTATATATATATATATATATATATATATATATATATATATATATATATATATATATATATATATATATATATATATATATATATATATATATATATATATATATATATATATATATATATATGGTTTGGTTCACTAAGAGACTAAAATTATCCATGGTACCAAGGAACTGATCTTGATCGTCGGAATCAAAATCATCAACGGCCAAAAAATAGGTTGTAAAATTTTTACGTCGAGGCACATGTAAAGTATTATAATAAAAAAACTCAATTCATTTTTTTGTTTTTTATTTTTCGACATTATTCTTTTTCAAAAATAAAAACCGAATATACCAAAATTCATAATTTTTCGTCATCTACAAATAGACATCCATATTGATATATAAAAAATAAAATAAAAATTATATGTACAACTCGTCTAGATTCATAATGTGAATTTGAACTGTAAAAATTTGAATATGAGTAATTATTTTACTTTTAAAACTTTTAGTACTTCAATGTTATAACCATTTATAAGTAATGTACTTGATTCACAAGTGAATTTTCTCATATTTACAAAAAAATTTATTTATATTCACATATCAATATCATATACTATTGAGAATTTAAGTATAAGTTTTTACTTCTTCAACATTTTAACTATTTATAATGAATTTACTCTGATTCACAATTGAATTTACTTAGATTCACACAACAATTTACTCAGATGCACATATCAATATCATATGGTATTTTAAATATAATTTGTAATATGAATATGATTAATTTACTTAAATTTTTAACACTTCAATATTTTAATCACTTATAATGAATTTACTATGCTTCATAAGTTAATTTCATTCACATTCACACAAAAAAATTATTCAGATTCACTTGAAATATCATATGTCATTGTGGATGCCAACAGAGAATAATATAATAACAGTTCAGATTCACATGTGAATCTGAAGTGTAAAAATTTGAATATGAGTAATTATTTTACTTTTAAAACTTTTACTATCTCGATATTATAACCATTTATAAGTAATATACTTGATTCACAAATGGATTTAGTCATATTTACACGAAAACTTATTTATATTCATATATCCAAATCATATGGTATTGAGAAATTACTGAACAGTTTTTACTACTTCAACATTTTAACCATTTATAATGATTTTACTCTCAATCACAATATAAATTAATTATATTCACACAACAATTTACTCAGATTCACATATCAATATCATATGGTATTTTAAATATATTCCGAAATATGAATATGATTTATTTAGTTCGAAAAATTTTAACAATTCAACATTTTAATCATTTATAATAAATATATTATGATTCATAAGTTAATTCCATTCACATTCACACAAAAATTTATTCAAATTCACATGAGAATATCATATGTCATTGTGTATGTCAATAGTGAACAGAATAACAATTCAGATTACTGAACAGAATAACAGTTTAGATTCACATGTGAATCTCAACTAGCGGCAATTTCGAAAAAAAAATCATTTTTTGTCTATCAATATGGATCTCTATTTGTAGAGGATAAAAAGTTATAAATTTCTATATATTCAGATTTTTTTTCGATAAAAAATAAGCCCTAAAATTAGAAAAACGAAAAAAACGAAGTGAGTTTTTTATAATCCGGTAGATACACGTCCACCGTAAAGTGTATAATCGTGTGGATGAGATTAGTCCCTTGGTACCATGGTTTATATTAGTCCATTGTTGAACTTTTGCCTATATATGGTTGGGTTCACCGAATATACCAAAATTCATAATTTTTCGTCCTCTATAAATAGACATCCATATTGATGTATAAAAAATAATTTTTTTATAATTACAGCTCATCTAGATTCATAATATGAATCTGAACTGTAAAAATTTGAATATGGGTAATTATTTTACTTTTAAAACTTTTAGTACTTCAATGTTATAACCATTTATAAGTAATGTACTTGATTCACAAGTGGATTTTCTCATATTTACAAAAAAATTTATTTATATTCACATATCAATATCATATACTATTGAGAATTTAAGTATAAGTTTTTACTTCTTCAACATTTTAACTATTTATAATGAATTTACTCTGATTCACAATTGAATTTATTTAGATTCACACAACAATTTACTCAGATGCACATATCAATATCATATGGTATTTTAAATATAATTTGTAATATGAATATGATTAATTTACTTAAATTTTTAACACTTCAATATTTTAATCACTTATAATGAATTTACTATGCTTCATAAGTTAATTTCATTCACATTCACACAAAAAAATTATTCAGATTCACTTGACAATATCATATGTCATTGTGGATGCCAACAGAGAATAATATAATAACAGTTCAGATTCACATGTGAATCTGAAGTGTAAAAATTTGAATATGAGTAATTATTTTACTTTTAAAACTTTTACTATCTCAATATTATAACCATTTATAAGTAATATACTTGATTCACAAATGGATTTAGTCATATTTACACGAAAACTTATTTATATTCATATATCCAAATCATATGGTATTGAGAAATTACTGAACAGTTTTTACTACTTCAACATTTTAACCATTTATAATGATTTTACTCTCAATCACAATATAAATTAATTATATTCACACAACAATTTACTCAGATTCACATATCAATATCATATGGTATTTTAAATATATTCCGAAATATGAATATGATTTATTTAGTTCGAAAAATTTTAACAATTCAACATTTTAATCATTTATAATAAATATACTATGATTCATAAGTTAATTCCATTCACATTCACACAAAAATTTATTCAAATTCACATGAGAATATCATATGCCATTGTGTATGTCAATAGTGAACAGAATAACAATTCAGATTACTGAACAGAATAACAGTTTAGATTCACATGGGAATCTCAACTAGCGGAAATTTCGGAAAAAAAATTATTTTTTGTCTATCAATATGGATCTCTATTTGTAGAGGATAAAAAGTTATAAATTTCTATATATTCAGATTTTTTTTCGATAAAAAATAAGCCCTAAATTTAGAAAAACGAAAAAAACGAAGTGAGTTTTGTATAATCCGGTAGATACACGTCCACCGTAAAGTGTATAATCGTGTGGATGAGATTAGTCCCTTGGTACCATGGTTTATATTAGTCCCTTGTTGAACTTTTGCCTATATATGGTTGGGTTCACCGAATATACCAAAATTCATAATTTTTCGTCCTCTATAAATAGACATCCATATTGATGTATAAAAAATAATTTTTTTTTATAATTACAGCTCATCTAGATTCATAATATGAATCTGAACTGTAAAAATTTGAATATGGGTAATTATTTTACTTTTAAAACTTTTAGTACTTCAATGTTATAATCATTTATAAGTAATGTACTTGATTCACAAGTGGATTTTCTCATATTTACAAAAAAATTTATTTATATTCACATATCAATATCATATACTATTGAGAATTTAAGTATAAGTTTTTACTTCTTCAACATTTTAACTATTTATAATGAATTTACTCTGATTCACAATTGAATTTACATAGATTCACACAACAATTTACTCAGATGCACATATCAATATCATATGGTATTTTAAATATAATTTGTAATATGAATATGATTAATTTACTTAAATTTTTAACACTTCAATATTTTAATCACTTATAATGAATTTACTATGTTTCATAAGTTAATTTCATTCACATTCACACAAAAAAATTATTCAGATTCACTTGACAATATCATATGTCATTGTGGATGCCAACAGAGAATAATATAATAACAGTTCAGATTCACATGTGAATCTGAAGTGTAAAAATTTGAATATGAGTAATTATTTTACTTTTAAAACTTTTACTATCTCAATATTATAACCATTTATAAGTAATATACTTGATTCACAAATGGATTTAGTCATATTTACACGAAAACTTATTTATATTCATATATCCAAATCATATGGTATTGAGAAATTACTGAACAGTTTTTACTACTTCAACATTTTAACCATTTATAATGATTTTACTCTCAATCACAATATAAATTAATTATATTCACACAACAATTTACTCAGATTCACATATCAATATCATATGGTATTTTAAATATATTCCGAAATATGAATATGATTTATTTAGTTCGAAAAATTTTAACAATTCAACATTTTAATCATTTATAATAAATATACTATGATTCATAAGTTAATTCCATTCACATTCACACAAAAATTTATTCAAATTCACATGAGAATATCATATGCCATTGTGTATGTCAATAGTGAACAGAATAACAATTCAGATTACTGAACAGAATAACAGTTTAGATTCACATGGGAATCTCAACTAGCGGAAATTTCGGAAAAAAAATTATTTTTTGTCTATCAATATGGATCTCTATTTGTAGAGGATAAAAAGTTATAAATTTCTATATATTCAGATTTTTTTTCGATAAAAAATAAGCCCTAAATTTAGAAAAACGAAAAAAACGAAGTGAGTTTTTTATAATCCGGTAGATACACGTCCACCGTAAAGTGTATAATCGTGTGGATGAGATTAGTCCCTTGGTACCATGGTTTATATTAGTCCCTTGTTGAACTTTTGCCTATATATGGTTGGGTTCACCGAATATACCAAAATTCATAATTTTTCGTCCTCTATAAATAGACATCCATATTGATGTATAAAAAATAATTTTTTTTTATAATTACAGCTCATCTAGATTCATAATATGAATCTGAACTGTAAAAATTTGAATATGGGTAATTATTTTACTTTTAAAACTTTTAGTACTTCAATGTTATAATCATTTATAAGTAATGTACTTGATTCACAAGTGGATTTTCTCATATTTACAAAAAAATTTATTTATATTCACATATCAATATCATATACTATTGAGAATTTAAGTATAAGTTTTTACTTCTTCAACATTTTAACTATTTATAATGAATTTACTCTGATTCACAATTGAATTTACATAGATTCACACAACAATTTACTCAGATGCACATATCAATATCATATGGTATTTTAAATATAATTTGTAATATGAATATGATTAATTTACTTAAATTTTTAACACTTCAATATTTTAATCACTTATAATGAATTTACTATGCTTCATAAGTTAATTTCATTCACATTCACACAAAAAAATTATTCAGATTCACTTGACAATATCATATGTCATTGTGGATGCCAACAGAGAATAATATAATAACAGTTCAGATTCACATGTGAATCTGAAGTGTAAAAATTTGAATATGAGTAATTATTTTACTTTTAAAACTTTTACTATCTCAATATTATAACCATTTATAAGTAATATACTTGATTCACAAATGGATTTAGTCATATTTACACGAAAACTTATTTATATTCATATATCCAAATCATATGGTATTGAGAAATTACTGAACAGTTTTTACTACTTCAACATTTTAACCATTTATAATGATTTTACTCTCAATCACAATATAAATTAATTATATTCACACAACAATTTACTCAGATTCACATATCAATATCATATGGTATTTTAAATATATTCTGAAATATGAATATGATTTATTTAGTTCGAAAATTTTTAACAATTCAACAATTTAATCATTTATAATAAATATACTATGATTCATAAGTTAATTCCATTCACATTCACACAAAAATTTATTCAAATTCACATGAGAATATCATATGCCATTGTGTATGTCAATAGTGAACAGAATAACAATTCAGATTACTGAACATAATAACAGTTTAGATTCACATGTGAATCTCAACTAGCGGAAATTTCGAAAAAAAAATCATTTTTTGTCTATCAATATGGATCTCTATATGTAGAGGATAAAAAGTTATAAATTTCTATATATTCAGATTTTTTTTCGATAAAAAATAAGCCCTAAAATTAGAAAAACGAAAAAAACGAAGTGAGTTTTTTATAATCCGGTAGATACACGTCCACCGTAAAGTGTATAATCGTGTGGATGAGATTAGTCCCTTGGTACCATGGTTTATATTAGTCCATTGTTGAACTTTTGCCTATATATGGTTGGGTTCACCGAATATACCAAAATTCATAATTTTTCGTCCTCTATAAATAGACATCCATATTGATGTATAAAAAATAAATTTTTTTTATAATTACAGCTCATCTAGATTCATAATATGAATCTGAACTGTAAAAATTTGAATATGGGTAATTATTTTACTTTTAAAACTTTTAGTACTTCAATGTTATAACCATTTATAAGTAATGTACTTGATTCACAAGTGGATTTTCTCATATTTACAAAAAAATTTATTTATATTCACATATCAATATCATATACTATTGAGAATTTAAGTATAAGTTTTTACTTCTTCAACATTTTAACTATTTATAATGAATTTACTCTGATTCACAATTGAATTTACTTAGATTCACACAACAATTTACTTAGATGCACATATCAATATCATATGGTATTTTAAATATAATTTATAATAGAGAAAATTACACGAATGGTCCCTGTGGTTTGGGGTAGTCTTCATGCTCGGTCCCTAACTAATTTTTTTAACTCGGACAGTCCTTAATGTTTGATTTTGTTACGCGTTTGGTCCCTACCAGAGGTAAAAATACTATTTTACCCTTAATGGTATATTTTTATTTTATTAATTCTTTTATCTATTATTTTTAATTTAAAAAAAAAAATAGGCCCAAATATCCAACCCGATCATTTCTTTATCCTCACCACTCCACCCTTACGCTGTGTTCCTGAGTTTTAGCATGGAGAGAAAAGAAAAGAAAAGAAAAGAATGAGAGAAAAGAAGGGAAGGGAAATGAAATGAAAGTTATATTTTCGTGTTCCCGAGTCGAAAGAAAATGAAAGGAAATAAATGTTTTATGTGTTCCCGAGTGGAAAGGAAGGGAAATGAAAGTTATAATTAAGTGTTATTTTTACCAGTAATTTCCTTTCCTTCCAAATCCTTCCAAATCGGAAGGAAAGTTAGGAAAGAATATTAACCCTCAAATTCCTTTCTTTTCTTTCCACTTCATTCCGTAAAAATAACTCGGGAACATAAAAACTTTTCTTTTCCTCCCAGTTCCACCCAATTCTCTCCCTTTCTCTCGTTAAATGAGACTCGGGAACACAGCGTTAGGTTTTCCACTTTTCCTTCGTCTCTTTCTCTAATACCGTCGGAAACATAACATCGCTTCCCGCTTCTCTTGTTGAGAATCGCCATCAATATCTAGCCACCGCCACTTATCTACCGCGCCTCCCTCTAGTGCATCCGAAGCCCTCATGTTCATCACCTGAAGCAGCGGTGATCACCACCAGAAACTAAGGGAGCGACGATGTGGATAACAAATTGGATCGGGAAACAGGCACCGCGGTGCCGGTTGCTTTGTTCTTCCGGTGGACTCTGCCTTAGTCTTCTCTTCTTAATTAACATTCCTATTAGACTTTTAAACAGGGCGGGTAAAGGTTTTGGGTAGAAGAAAGATTTGTTCACGACAGTACCTAAGAAGGTGAAGCATAGGACTTGTGTTTCTTCTCTCAGTTCATCGTTTTCTGTCCATTCTTCTGCCATAGGTCCACCAATTGTTTGAATCTTTGCCTCAGAGAGTTTGATGAGCACATGGATTGGGCAAACTCAGTACCTACCAACGATTACGAACACGTTCTTCCATTGGATTCCACATGTCTTGATCAAGTATACTCGTCGGTGTATATGTATAGAGTTTTTTGCAGACAATTTCGTTTGAAGGGTCGTCAATTTGTTGAAGCTACGCATGGTTGAGAAGCTATTTCACCGCCCACCTCTCTCTTGTTTCCCCAAATCAAACACTTCTGAACAAAATCATTCGTTGTATTATAATCGGTTGACGTGTCTTCAGGGGGAAACGAACACAAAGAAGAAACGCCTCCTTTGTTCACCATCTACTTTGCCGGAATTGTTCGAGAAGATAATTAGTACCAGAGAGAGAGAGAGAGATAGAGAGAGAGTACATTGGAAGGGGGAAGAGGATTGCGTTTCAGATGGGAAAGGGTTTGGGTAGGTATGGGCTATTTCTTTTTTCAAAATTAAAAATAATAGATAAAAAAGAATTAACAAAATAAAAAATATAGTATTAAGGATAAAATAGTCTTTTTACCTCTGGTAGGGACCAAACTCGTAACAAAATCAAACATTAGGGACTGTCCGAGTTAAAAAAATAAGTTAGGGACCAAACGTGAAAACTCCCCAAACCACAGGGACCATTCGTGTAATTTTCTCTTTATAATATGAATATGATTAATTTACTTAAATTTTTAACACTTCAATATTTTAATCATTTATAATGAATTTACTATGATTCATAAGTTAATTTCATTCACATTCACACAAAAAAATTATTCAGATTCACTTGACAATATCATATGTCATTGTGGATACCAACAGAGAATAATATAGTAACAGTTCAGATTCACATGTGAATCTGAACTGTAAAAATTTAAATATGAGTAATTATTTTACTTTTAAAACTTTTACTATCTCAATATTATAACCATGTATAAGTAATATACTTGATTCACAAATGGATTTAGTCATATTTACACGAAAACTTATTTATATTCATATATCCAAATCATATAGTATTGAGAAGTTACTTAACAGTTTTTTACTACTTCAATATTTTAACCATTTATAATGATTTTACTCTCATTCACAATATAAATTAATTATATTCACACAACAATTTACTCAGATTCACATATCAATACCATATGGTATTTTAAATATACTCCGAAATATGAATATGATTAATTTAGTTCGAAAACTTTTAACAATTCAACATTTTAATCATTTATAATAAATATACTATGATTCATAAGTTAATTCCTTTCACATTCACACAAAAATTTATTCAAATTCACATGAGAATATCATATGTCATTATGTATGTCAATAGTGAACAGAATAACAATTCAGATTAGTGAACAGAATAACAGTTTAGATTCACATGTGAATCTCAACTAGCGGAAATTTCGAAAAAAAATCATTTTTTGTCTATCAATATGGATCTCTATTTGTAGAGGATAAAAAGTTATAAATTTCTATATATTCACATTTTTTTTTTCGATAAAAAATAAGCCCTAAAAATTAGAAAAACGAACAAAACGAAGTGAGTTTTTTATAATCCGGTAGATACACGTCCACCGTAAAGTGTATAATCGTGTGGATGAGATTAGTCCCTTGGTACGATGGTTTATATTAGTCCCTTGTTGAACTTTTGCCTATATATGGTTGGGTTCATTAAAGGACTAAAATTATCCATAGTACCAAGGGACTAATCTCGATCATTGAAATCAAAATCATAAACGGCCAATAAATAGGTTGCAAATTTCTTACGTCGATGCACATGTAGAAGATTATCATAAAAAACCCACTTCATTTTTTTTTCGACATTATTCTTTTTCAAAAATAAAAACCAAATATACCAAAATTCATAATTTTTTGTCCTCTACAAATAGACATCCATATTGATATATAAAAAATAATTTTTTTTATAATTACAGCTCATCTAGATTCATAATATGAATCTGAACTGTAAAAATTTAAATATGGGTAATTATTTTTACTTTTAAAACTTTTACTACTTCAATATTATAACAATTTATAAGTAATGTACTTAATTCACAAGTGGATTTACTCATATTTACACGAAAATTTACTTATATTCACATTTTAACCATCTATAATGAATTTACTCTAATTCACAATTGAATTTACTTACATTCACACAACAATTTACTCAGATGCACATATCAATATTATATGTTATTTTAAATATAATTTGTAATATAAATATGATTAATTTACTTAAGAATTTTTAACACTTCAACATTTTAATCATTTATAATGAATTTACTATGATTCATAAATTAATTTCATTCACATTCACACAAAAAATTATTCAGATTCACTTGACAATATCATATTTCATTGTGAATGCCAATAGAGAATAACATAATAACAGTTCAGATTCACATGTGAATCTGAACTGTAAAAATTTGAATATGAGTAATTATTTTACTTTTAAAACTTTTACTATCTCAATATTATAACCATGTATAAGTAATATACTTGATTCACAAATAGATTTACTCATATTTACAAGAAAACTTATTCATATTCACACATCAAAATCATATAGTATTGAGAAGTTACTTAACAGTTTTTTACTACTTCAATATTTTAACCATTTATAATGATTTTACTCTCATTCACAATATAAACTATTTATATTCACACAATAATTTACTCAGATTCACATATCAATACCATATGGTATTTTAAATATACTCCGAAATATGAATATCATTAATTTAGTTAGAAAATTTTTAACAATTCAACATTTTAATCATTTATAATAAATATACTATGATTCATAAGTTAATTGCATTCACATTCACACAAAAATTTAGTCAAATTCACAAGACAATATCATATGTCATTGTGTAAGTCAACAGTGAACAGCATAATAGTTCAGATTCACATGTGAACCTCAGCTAGCAGAAATTTCGAAAAAAAAAATCATTTTTTGTATATCAATATGGATCTCTATTTGTAGAAGATAAAAAGTTATAAATTTTTATATATTCAGTTTTTTCTCGATAAAAAATAAGCCCTAAAAATTAAAAAAACGAAAAAACCGAAGTGGATTTTTTTATAATCCGGTAAATGCACGTCCACCGTAAAGTGTATAATCGTGTGGATGAGATTAGTCCTTGGTACCATGGTTTATATTAGTCCTTGTTGAACTTTTGCCTCTATATATATATATATATATATATATATATATATATATATGTATATATATATATATATATATATATATATATATATATATATATATATATATATATATATATATATGTATATATATATATATATATGTGTATATATATATATATATGTATATATATATATATATATATATATGTATATATATATATATATATATATATATAAATATATATATATATATATATATATATATATATATATATATATATATATATATATATATATATATATATATATATATAAATGTATATACATATATATGTATATATATATATATATATATATAATATGTATGTATGTATGTATGTGTGTGTGTATTTGTGTGTGTTTCTATGTTTGTTTTTGTGTGTGCCGATATATATATATATATATATATATATATATATATATATATATATATATATATATATATATATATATATATATATATATACATATATACATATATATAGACTAAATATCAAATGGGAACCATTATTTTCCTAGGAACCTAGGAACCAAATCTGAGCCATTAGATCAACTTTTTTGATGGCCTAGATCAATTGTGGCATAACTGTAATTATTAAACAAATTTGAGGACATGATAGGTTTTTAATATGCATTGAAGGGCAATTTAGGAATAAATATTTTGATCAAATCAGTAATTATATTCCAATCCCTACAAATCAGCTCTCTCTCTCTTCCAAATCGCTGCATATCTCAATTCGTAATCACACTTCTCCGTTTCCACAAAAAAAATCACGCTTCTCGCTCACCTTTTGATCGGAGATCGCCACACCGTCTAATGCCCTAGCCGCCGTCAAAAAGAGAGATTGCGGGTCACAGAAGAGAGATTGCCGATCGATTCTAATGACGATTGGTTCTCAGAAGAACTATTTCTTTCTCGTTATCTTCAACGATTTCTTGATTTCCACAAGAGAGATTGCGGGTCACAGAGACAGATCCACAGAGGAGGCAGTGGGTGGTGAACGAGTTTGACCAGCCGGAGAAGGAGGTAGCGCAAGCACCTAGTGGGTGCGACGAGATCGGTTGCCGGTAAAGCTTTTTCCGTCTTCCTTTTTCCCTGTTTCTTCGTCCCTTACTGACCCGCCACCGCTGCTATTGTCGGCAACCCTTGGCGGCCGAATTAACCATCGCCTGGTTGTCCTAGAACCACCGTGAAAGGGGTGGTGTGGGTTGTATTTTGTTCCAGCCTTGTGTGCCCTTATTTTTCATTCCCAATGCAGCAAATAGTCATGGTTCCCGTTTCTTTTCCTCCCGGCTAATTAAAGCGAACCCTTGTTGTCGGTCGGCTGTCGCTGTACCACCACGCAAGTGGTGGTGGTTTGGTGCCGATCTCAGTTCCAAGTTGGGTTGTCATACCCTAGATATTGTGCATTGGCTGGTGTCGTTTTTGTCTCGGTTGTTCAATGAATAGTTCGAGCTAAGAGGTAAGTATAATTTATCTATCTTGGTTTCTGTTTCCGATATGAAAATTCTATTACTGGTGGAATTATTGATCCGATCATTTCTAAATCTAGTGCTTCAGATTAAAATGTTTAAAAAAAAGCAAATGTGGAGTTATCAGTCCCCGATTTGATGTTGGTGTGAAAGAAATTGAACCGTGGACTGGTAGACATCTTCCTTCAAGACAGGTTAGTTTACCAATATGCCTTTTAACTTTTTCAGATATGTTTTAAGACATTTTTAATTACTAATTGAATATATAATGTAATGTGCAGTTTGGTTACATTGTGCTGACAACATTTGCTGGGATTATGGATCATGAAGAAGCAAGGAGGAAGAATGTTGGTGGTAAAGTGCTTGGTTTCTTTTACTGAAAAAGGAAAATGATATTTTGATGAGTGTCGTAGGTGTATATGTGCACAAAATATATGTGTGCATATATGCATATATGTATGAGCATATGCACATAGATGCATATATGTATGTGTATATGTGCACAAATATATGTGTGCATATATATATATATATATATATATATATATATATATATATATATATATATATATATATATATATATATATATATATATATATATATATATATATATATATATATATATATATGAGCATATGTGCATATATGTGTGAATATATGCATATATGTATGTGTATATGTGCACAAATACATGTGTGCATATATGCATATATGTATGTGTATATTTGCACAAATATATGTGTATATGTGGATATACACATGCATTTTTATGAATGTTCTTACATATTGTCTATTTATTCATTTTTATATATGTGTGTATATATGCATATATGTACGTGTATATGTGCACAAATGCACATGTCTTTATTTTTATGTATGTATGTGCATATATGCTATTTTGGACATGCATATATGCATTTTTTAAATATTTTTAATATCTTGATTCTTACTCCATTTTATGAACGTTTGTATAGGTTTGGATGAAGGTTTAAAGGGAACCGGAGAAGTGAAAAGTGATGAACCGAAGAAAACATAGTGATCAAAGAATAGAAAGATGAATATATATTGATTTGTTGTATTATTGAACTTTTGTTGTATTTCTCTTTATATTTTACATATGTATTGTTCAAAATAGTTGTGTATTATTATTTTCAATAAATTGGTTTTTTATTATTTTCATTCATATGTTAAAAATAAAAATATGTATATGTGATTTATGAAAAGATGCATATATGCACCGGTGACTATGTATATATGCACCTGCAAATACATGAATTTATATGTTTTATTAAAAATTCGAGAATCTGTGAATATATATAAATAAATCAAAAAAATTATGTTTCTTAAATTTCAAAAAAAAACTGATTTTTTTAAATACGAAAATATATTTTTTTTAAATTTGAAAGTTCAAATTTGTTAGGCTTATTTTTAGGAGATGTTACTATTGTTGCCAAAAATAAAAAATTCAGAATTAAATGATATTTGTACAATGACTATCATGCCCTTTTATGATTCAACCAATCAGAATTGGTTCCTAGGTTCCTAGGAAAAAATTGGTTCTCTCTTGAAATGGACTCCATATATATATATATATATATATATATATATATATATATATATATATATATATATATATATATATATATATATATATATATATATATATATATATATATACACATACATATATAAGTTGGGCGGCCCATGTCTCCAATTTTGGTGAGGACCTCGAGGACAAATCTGAACATTTAATTTTAAGAGTTTGGGTTGCTATTTGTCTAAAAATCAAAAGTTGTAGGTGCCTAAAACAAATTAAGAGGGCGTAATATGGTAATATTGACGAGCAAACCCCCCCCCCCCCCCCGGCCCGTTGCGACACTCATCAATCCTCTGGTTTGATGATTTTTTGTTATTTCTTGCACATAGAATTCTTTATAGAGAAAATTAACTATGGATAGCAGACTCTAACTTATAGTACAAACCTGGAATGGATAAAAATTTGAAGGTATAGGATGGTACTTAGATGAAAGTTGAGGTGTTAAGTTTGGAAGTGCTCCTTCCTAGCTAAATATGTTAAAAGTGTTAGAGATAGTGAAGGTTAGATGTATACATTATTGATGGAATTATGTTTTAGCACAAGTACAAACGGATTGATAAATCCTACATGTATTAGAATATCGACATAGTATATGTATAATGATAAAATCTTTTCTAAGTACTAAAAGATAGGTGGTGTGTTTTAGGGGAAACTAGAATAGATTTTTGTAGTGCTAAATGTTTAATTAATACAAGTCTTTTTTAGGATAACCCAACTCTAGGTGTGTTGGTTAGAAATCCCCTTGCTCAAAGCAATGTGGGGGAGAATAGCTTAAGGTAAGGAAATAGAACATTTCAGATAGCACATACTAGTCTATTAGAGATAGGATAGAAATTTTGATTAAATTAGTGAGTATGTTGGGTTACTTTTGAGAAATACCAAGGTTAACCTTATAGATTGGCCTTTAAGAGATCTAAGTAGAGCGTTTAGAGGATGTACAATAAGTGCACTTAATTATGATTGTTTGGAAGTATGTCAGATGTTTGTATAGTAGGGGATGTTTTATAATAGTTAGAAATAGACGAAATAGAGAGCATGATCGTCAGTTAGTCAGAGGCAACAAAATAAATGTGATTTGGTTTATATGATGTGCATTATTGTGTTGACAGTTAGATACAATATATATTAATGTTGAGATCATAGTTCATATGACTTCAGGATCACCATGAAGTGTAGAGGATCAATTACCCTATATTAGGGGTCTAGGTTAAAAAACAAATAGTTGAAAGTGTTGGAAAGGCTATGACCTATATAAAGGTCAAAGACTTGCAATGATAATAGCAAGTCAAAATGATAACTTCCAAGGATGTTGATATGATTATACCATTTTGGAATGAGAAAAATAATGGTCGAGTATTAGAAACCCCATGGTATACGTCACTTGATAGAGTCTTCATTGTGAAAAAAGGGGCTTGTTGTAATGGATTTGATCAGGAGGATACCCTAGATCCCTAAGGTATTATAAGCTATAATGGACATGTCAGTCAAGAGTGCCATCCCATGGTGATCTAAGTGAGTTTCCATGAAAGTTAGCAAACAATTATGTTAGGAAACATGGTATCCAGGCACAATGTGCCAGATACAATTCTTTGAGCTAGGGATGCCCAATTCATGTTATGATTCTATATTTTTGTTCTGTACAGTATACCATTCTTACATGGATAGTAGTGTCATAGAATGATTTTTATCATAGAGGACGTTTTGTGAGCATGTGTTTTGGACCTTAGGGACACTAGGGCAATTAATTTTCTATAAGCAGAATTTTAGAATGATAATAGTTATCATGCCAGTATCATGATGTTGTCGTATGAATACAATACGAAAGAAAATGTAGCTCAAGATAAATAAGTTTATGCACTTTATAGTTGTTAGGTTAATAAAGCGAGTATTATGTTTACTTTTTAAAGTAAGTGGGATGGCTCAAAGTGGATAGATTAACCATAAGTGCACAATTCTTTACGATATGAAGGAATTTCCCTATGGAAAAGTTAGCTGACATTTATGTCATAGAGGTGCTGTCCAGGTACGTAGTACCAATTATAGTGAGTTAAGATAGGGTCACCAGGTTTACGTCATGATTTGGGAGAATATCTATGAGGATCTAGGTACGATGTTATAGTTTATAATGACTTACCATCCTCAAACAGATGTATAGGGTGACAGGACCATTCAGATGCTTGAGGACATGCTACGGCCATGTCCTAGATTTCATGGGTATCTTGGGACGTTTATCTTCCAATAGTATAATTCTCATACAATTATCGATGTTACTTAGGTATTGGAATTCCTCCATACGATATGTTATATAAGAGGTGGTGTAGGGCACTACCTATTACGGTGAAGTAAGTGTGTGGGTGCTTGGCAGCACTAAGATAGTTCAAAAGACCATGGTGAACATTTGGAGAATCATGGAAAGGTTATAGGCTGCACAAAGTCGCTAGAAAAGCTTTGCAGACAAGCAAAAAGTAGGATATAGAATTTCAGGTGGGAGACCATGTGTTGCTTAAAGGGTCGCCATGGAAACAAGTTATTCGATTCAAGAAAAAAGGAAAGTTAGGTTCTAGATACATTCCTTTGAAAATCATTGCTCGTGTAGGAAATGTAGCATACCGATTAGAGTTACCAGAGGAGCTCAACCAGATCCGTAATACATTTCATGTATCCCAACTAAGGAGGTGCTTGGCATAAATGAATCTGCATGTATCGCTTGAAGATATCTTGATTGATAACAAGCTGAATTACGTTGAGAGACCAGTTGCTATTGTAGAAAGGAAGACAAAGTCACTATGCTACAAAGAGATTTGGATAGTGAAAGTACAGTGTCATCACCGTCGTGGTTCCGAGTAGACTTGGCAGAGGAGCAAATGCATAAGAACTATCCGGATATGTTCAAGAATTGAATTTTGGGGACCAAATTCTTGTAAGTAGGGCAGAATTGTAACATATCGTTTTGTATTTCTCTAAATAAAATTAGTTTTAGTTAATTAATCATTTAGTGTAGTAGTATACATGAAATTATAGGGTTATGAATTCTTAGGAGTTAAACTGTTAATTGTTGTGATATAAGAGCTAGAAGGAAAAAATACCAAACTCTAGGGCTTAAAGTGACAACGTTAGAAACGTAAACCCTATTCTCCCGGCCCTATATAGCCTTGGCCGATTTCCTCCTCTCCCTCTTTGAATTTTCGGCCACGTTAGGGTAGAGAAGAAGGAGAAACCCCAAGTGGTGCTAGGGTCACTAGAAGAGTTCTTGATATTTCTAATATAAGGTAAGCTTCATCCTCCTTGTCTGTTTCTTCCGTCTTAAGGTTGTGTGTGTCAAAAAACTAATTGAAAGTTAGGGTTTGCATGTTTGTAGGTGTCAAAATATTTAGATGGGTGGGGTTGCAAACCCTAAACTGAAAGTTGATGCCTAAATGGATAAAGATCATGGTCTTTGCATCGTTTTGTAAAACTCATATTAAATCATAGAAAAATCCTTTGAGGGTGAGACAAGTGCCATTATAAAGATATGAGTGTGTAAATCTTGTAGGTTATTGTGACACAAGTTGGTTGAGTTATCCGTCCACAAGAAGGTCATGTACAAGCTATTTCATTAGCCTTGGAGGTTCATCAATTTCATGGAATACAAAGAAGTAAAGTGTGGTCTCAAGATCTACTGCAAAGCTTGTATATCAAGCCAAGGTTAATACTAGCTATTGGTGAGGTATGGTGGCTACATTGGCTACTATGTGACTTAGACACAACTCAAGTAAGGCCAACATCCTTAACGTGTAAAAATAAGGCAACATGATACATTAATGCTAGCCTGCTTTATCATGAACATATGAAACATATAGAAATGCATTGCAACTTTGTTCATGAGTGCGTGAACAATAGAGAAATTAAGACTTTTTCTATAGGTTTCGGTCGTCAACCAACATACATTTTTACATAAGCTTTTGAGGTAGATTGATTTTCGTTCTTTCATGCAAAGTTGCGTGTCCAAAATCTTCACAATCCAACTTAAGAGGGAGTGTGTGATATTTAGATTATTCCAAATCACTCTTTCTAAAATTATTCCAATACTTATGTATCTTATTTGAATTAAAAATATTTAAATGTTATCTAATCATGAACCTTGTATAACAAATATAATCGGTTTATTCAATTATGAGAAGAAACATTTTATCGTCACATTTGTCGGACCTATAGACTAAGCTATTTGGATAAAATGTTGTAGAATGACAATGTAGCAACCGATTGATGAGATTGGATACGTTTGTCCCCTAATGGTGTCAGGTTAGTTCGATAGTGGTGACTAATACATGCTCTGGACAGGCATGTCGATTCACCACAACTAGGACGTCATGTTGTCATTTTCCCGTTACGAGCCAAAGCTTCTAGCGTTTGACATGACTTTTTTACATATGGCAATTGTTGTATACGCATGTACTTAAATTTAACTAGGCGAATGCTTGCGCGTTGCGCAGAAAGAAAATTATATAGTTAAAATATAGACAAATACATGTTCTTATAATAACATTTTTAAAAAGTTTATATAAAATGTCTTTATTATTTTCAATTATATGATAATAGATACATGTATCTAAATTTTAACAGACAAAAAAATTGTAAAAATTACAATAAATGAATACAATTCATGAAATAAAATTAGAATTAATATGGTTCAAGATAAATAGTTATCTCAAACTACATGGTTTTAATATCATCTACCTATACTTTGCGCATTGATAAAATTGAGGGATATTATATGTATTTTGCTATAGTTTTGCAAAGTCTTTCATTGCCACTCAAATATTTTGAATAACACGCTTTTATTATGAAGAATAGAGACATATTTCAATGGTGTTTACCGTACGATATATAGTCAAAACCGCACATCACACCAATTATAAGATTTGAGATTTTGAAAAGCACAAACTGTATCACGAAAGTTTAAAATTGGATTATACATTATGATGCATGTTGTTTTGTGCAACTTGATGAAGGAATACATAGTTCATATCAAGATTTACCCGTTGTATTTTTAAAGTTCAAACTCTTTAAAATAAAATATATAAAACTTTTACTATATATTTCTTTGAAATTTAATATTTGAAAATGTTCCAACAATAAAAACTCAGTGATCATATATATATATATATATATATATATATATATATATATATATATATATATATATATATATATATATATATATATATATATATATATATATATATATATATATATATATATATATATATATATATATATATATATATATATATATATTAGAACGGCTGGTTAGTGGTTAGCTGTTAGAACACCTAGTTAGTAAACGCCCGTGCCAGGGATAGAATGCGTCATCATTTATATAATTGTTTTACTTTGAGAAGGACATTTATTTATAGAATAAAAAAAAATTTTAAGTCGGTTTATCATGACGATGTGAGATCAAACTTTCTTTTATAGTGTGCTATTTTATTTCATTTTTCTTATTTCACATCACTTAAGAAAGACAACTAAAGTGAAGTCAAACATCTATAAGTAAAGAGGCCAATATATTTCTCATCCCACATAGTTTAATAAATAAATTCGAAGGGAAAGCAACTCTTTATAAGTAGAGAGACTAAAACTCTTTCCCTCATATATTTTTTGTTTTGTGTTATTGATTGTCACCGACTTTAGACAACTATGAAAGCATTTAATGAACCATTAGTTCGAACTTTTAGACCGATCTCGTAAAACTTGGATGAGTACCCACCGATGCCCAATTCTATTTTTTCTAAAAGTATTCAAATTAATGTGTTACATGATAAAATTACCCACCGATGCCCACTTCTATTTTTTAAAGTATTCAAATTAATGTGTTACATGATAAAAATTCATCGACATTGATTGAATAGCTTCTCTTAAAAGATTTATTATGTAGATAAATAAATCTGTTTCAACTTTGAACGTTGTTCAAACATTTACTGTGTGAAATTTGTATATTTATAAATTTTATTAAATCGAAAAATGTTATCAGCGGTGTCACCACATATTGAAATATGACGCTATGAACTTGCAACCTAATCGATTTTTAATAGTTTTTAAACCAATTTAATATTCATCTTATTAGTTTCAATGTTTTTGAAACTAAAACAAAATAATAAAATCTATTGAAACTATGAGATAAAAATATGTTTTTATGATAAATTGACTACTAATTAATAATAAAATTTAGAAACTGTGGTATGATAAAGATTGAAATATAAATGTGCGAAGCAATCTGATACAATAAGAAACTTCATTAATGTGGTGAAAGATAAATAATTTATCGTAAAACATATTGTTTCGATATATATATATATATATATATATATATATATATATATATATATATATATATATATATATATATATATATATATATATATATATATATATAAAATAGTTGAACTTAGTTTGTTTGAACAATGCTTAAACATTTGCTACTCAAAACTTTTATGTACATATATCGCGGTAAATCTAAAAAACATCAACATCATTGTTGTTTTTTACTACGACATACTTAAAAGTCATATTATGATCAAGATTGATGGATAATCGAATCAAATGAATGGTATCATATAAGTGAAATATGAAAGGTTAGATAGATGTATGAAACAATATGGGACAAAGAAAAAAATCAAAATAATATGGTAAAAGATTAATTATTAATGTTAGATCATATTGTTTTGAATGATCTTTTTATATGAGATAGTTAAAACATTCTCAAATGAAAACTTTTATGTATATACATACTCTTGATTCGAAAAATATTTACACCTTCATTTTTTACAAACGACATACAAACTTTCAACCTAATCAGGTTTTTAAAAGTTTTGAGTAATTTTCATTTTTGAGTTTCAATACTTCAAGAAGTTGAAACTAAATAATAGAATACTTTAGAACTTGGCGATAAAAAACTTGTTTTATGATGATCACTAATAGTAGACTTGAAAGTCGTATTATGATCAAAATTGATGGATAATGGAAGCAAATAAGTGACATTATATAAGAGAAATTAAGATTAAAGGCGGTATATATATATATATATATATATATATATATATATATATATATATATATATATATATATACATATACATATATATATATATATATATATATATATATATATATATATATATATATATATATATATATATATATATATATATATATAGACATATATAGACATATATATATATATATATATATATATATATATATATATATATATATATATATATATATATATATATATATATATATATATATAGAGAGTTAGGATCAAATGTAACTTGATAAATATTGTATAACCTTGTAACTAAATATGAACCAATCATTTTTAATCTGGACAGGGGCATAATTGTAATTGACATATAAATCAATTAATTTTAAATAAATAAAATCCTATGAATCCGGTAACCAACTTCTATAATTACGAAAACTGATTTTTCTTGAATTCTGATTGGTTCACACCGTCATACAATAATTATTAGTTTTAGAATAACCTAACCCAATATATATATATATATATATATATATATATATATATATATATATATATATATATATATATATATATATATATATATATATATATATATATATCTTTACTATCTTATTAAGCATATATAACTTACAACCGTTTAATGCTTATTTGTCTTAATTTTTAAGACTGTACCTCCTTTTAATGCGTTGGCTTGGACGAGTCTTTCAACTGTATTACGCGTGCACTACTTGCAGCTGTGCATTTGTAAATGCACAGGTGAATATATTGGGTTCCCGATACATGCGCGTGCTCTCCTCATCCAAGAACCTTTCCCCTCCTTTGAGGAATTTGATCTTCCCGATATATTGGTGTCACGTGCCCATGCCTATTTCTATTCATATCTCCCATTTAAATATCCTCATCCTTCTTCTTCCTGACCTGCACTAACCATAGGACCCAAAAGAAAGCCATTCTTCTATCTTCCATCCGTCTCTATCATGAAATCAGAAAACGCTAAACCTCGGGCACCACTTTGAAACCACTAACCACTAACCACCGCACCTCCACCATCATCACTTGTCGCCACCATCATCACTTGTCGCCACCATCATGACCATGTACCGGTACACATTCCTCACAGGTGAGTCTCATCACTATCGTTTTCCTCCATCCCCTCACTATATCGATCTACAACCCTAAACGTTCTGGTAGATTCATTTTTCTCCCAGGAATTCCTAAACCTCGGCACTATTGTTCTCCCAGAAACCGTAAAAGATCGGCACGAGAAACCGTAAAAGATAGTACTCACGGAGATTTCATTCAGACTTAATTGGGAACGTGAGAAAGCCAATATTGGTAGTGATGCAGGGGTCCGGTTCTGATTTTAAGGTTTCTCCTTTCTGATTGGTTAATCGTTTACAATATTCTCCTTTCCGATTCTGGTTAATCTTTTTCAGCTTTCTTCTGATGATTTAGGTTAGCGTAGGTGCAAGTGTCTGATTTTGATTTTCAGTTTTCTACCGTGAAGCAGTAATCGTAGGTACAGGAGACCGTATTCTTTGGCATTTCATTTTTACTTAAAGTAGTGATTTTTATTTTTCCTAAGTTTCCATGATTTCTATCTAACGTTTTTATTTTAGTTGTGGACAAGGTCACAAAATGGAGTCTGGTTTTGCTGAAAATAGAGAGGTAAACCTGCAACTATGTTTACCGGAGGCCAGGTTGGTGTCTGTTTATAAACCATCGTCGCAGGTACTTTCTTAGGACCAAAACTGCAAGAGAATTTGTTGGGACCAAAAATGATTTAAAAATAGAAAAAATCAGGAACAAAGTTATCTATTATAATATTTTCTTATGAACAAATCCATAGATTAGCAACGTACTTTCCTGTCGCCCCCAATAGTGATAATGTACTTTAATTTTTACCTCAGGTACCACTGTGCTTATCTTCTTTTTGCTCCAATAAGGTATAATCGTCATTTATTCTTTGTAGAGGGAGATCAGTCGAATGAGAAGGAGGGGGCGGCATAAGAAAGAGCGGAACCAGGGCGGGGCAATAGCCACCATCGCTCAATAGCCACCGGTCACCACAACCAAACCACTGTTACGCTACAACCATCGTGTTCTTTATAATTGTTTAATGCAGGTAAGATAAACCCTGTAAAATTTGGTGCTGATACATTGGACAGAAGGTAAAAAGTCCCCCAACAATCCAAGTATGAACGGGTACTAAGGCTTAAGAGGGACCTGAAATCAGAAATTAACTTAGATTCTTTTGTCAATGAGCAAGGGCTAAAATCGTCAAATTTTAAGAAAATGCATAAGAATTTAACTTAGATTATTTTGTCAATGACCTAGGGTAAAATCATCAAATTATAAGAAAATGCATCTAACTCCAGTTTGTGAAAGCATGCCTTCATGGTAAAATCAATATCTGGTTAATTTTCGCCAAATCAATGCTCTTTTGTTTCTTTTGTTCTTAGCTATGGGTATTCATCTCAACATATATTTTGTCCGATTTCAAGAACTTATCCAATCTTCTTTTTGTAGGAAAACATCAAAGAAAGTAAGTGCAAGGACAGGTTATTTTATAGCTCTCCAAGAACAGGGTAAACCATGGCTTCCCAAGGGCTTGCAAATTTGCAATTTTGGTTCCAAAAAGTATAGTCATTTGACGTGGAATAAGGACTGAGAATGTAATAAAACTTTCAATAAAGGACCAAAATTTAAAGGGAACTTTTTGGGACCAAAATTTAAAGATTTTTGGGACCAAATTTGAAAAAATTAACCAAAGATGTAATCTACTGTTTTTATTTTTGGTAACATTGTAGTTTGCACAAAGCATGATTTATATATTTGATTCTTAATATTTCAACCTCTTTGGTTCTCCCTGGTTCTCTAATTTCTGTTATATATTGACTACTGCCACATACAATATATATTTTATTTAGACGAAAAAAGTTATCCATGCTATTATAGTTGTCAAACACAATCAGTTTCAGGTATGAGTTTTTAGTGTTCATTTAACCCCCCTATTTGTTAAATGGGTTATGCAGTTTGACTTTACTTGCTTAACATAATAAGATATGTTGGTGTTGTTACTATCATTACTATTTTGTATTTACAGTAAATGGATTAAAAGTCTGGTGTTGCTCCTGGATGTTTGTGGGTTTCAAAATTTGTTGCTATTCTATTCTTTGGTGATGCCACTTTATACATGGCAATGTACTTTATATATTTCCCAACCGTTAAGTGTATCTTTACAATAGAAATGTATTTTTACCATGCATTTAACTTTCTTTGTGGATCTTTCTGCCCCAGGAAGAAAAAGGCTCAAAAACATCATGTTATTCCATGCATTTAATCTAAAAAGGTACTAAAGGTAAGAAATAGTATCATGCTTGTACTGTAAATTTGTCAATAAAGGATGTTGGTAAAACTGATCTTCTAGAATCATTTTCCATATAAATTGCCGTTGTGATATTGTTGAAACTTGTTTTTCCCCATTCCGTTTGTGACCCAACATTTGCTAATTCCTTCATATTACACTTCTATTTGTAATATTTAAGTTAAATTGTTCAAATTTTCTCTTTATTGTATGAAATAAAATATTGTTTTCACATACTAATAAGTTATTGAACTTTGAATGAAACGATTTAGATTATATTGAATTTAACTTTTATCATTCAATTTTTGTAAATAGTGTTTTAGTAACCATAAAGGCCAAAATGACAAAAAACTAATTTGAAAGACGTAACAATCAAAAAACTTAGATTAAATAAATAATAATAATTATAATAGTAATAACATAAGAAATTGTTGGACCGCCGTAGAAAAAAATTATTCCCCAAAAGTAAAAAAAAAAAAAATATGTATCATGATTTTATACTAATAGCAAAAGCAAAGTGATTCACCAAGCGATACGGGCTGCAAAGCCAATCTGAAATTTTGAAATCGAAAAACATCTCCATCATATCGTTTTTGATTTTAGAATCGACAGTTACGAACCAATTTATTATCCAAATATAGATAAAACAAAATAAATATGTATCATGATTTAACATAGTATCTTTCGGCAGACGACGAATACTTAATTTCGATAAATAAATTTCTTTCGACATGTGCAATGCTTCAGTCGGGTCGCGCTGGTATTAACCCTACCTTGGATAAAACGTTCGCTACATAGCCGAAATAAAATTACCTGCGGCCGCCGCATTGCGCGGGTATGCACCACCCCCCCCCCCCCACCAAACTGCCGCCGCCGCATTGCGCGGGTACGCAGCTAGTATATATATATATATATATATATATATATATATATATATATATATATATATATATATATATATATATATATATATATATATATATATATATGGTTCGGATCCGGTGAGGACTTCAATTTGGGTGAGAACTGCGAGTACAATTCTCGTCCACTCATTATTAGATTTGACGTAATCCCATGCGGCGCTCGTCCATGGAACGTAATACGGATTCGAGGATATAATCACATGTTACTCAGGTCCGTAGAACATAATTTAGCCGGGTTTTTTTATTTTTATTTCGTTTTTTATTGTTTTAAATATTATTTTTCGTTTTTCTACCTTTTTAGTTTTTATTTTTTATTTTTTATTTTTTATTTTATTTTGTTTTTTTTTACGTTTGTCGTTTAAAAATCGTTTTGCATCATATCTCGTTTTGCATCATAACTCGTTTTGGATCTTGGATCATAACTAATTTTGAATTTTGGATCATAAGTTTTGGATCATAAAACATATTTTGGTTTTAATATTTTTGGATCATGTATTTTTTTTGCTATTTTGATAAGTATTGATTCATAAAATAATTAGTTTAAAACAGTTTGAATCATTAAACATATTTTTGGTTCTTAATATTTTTGGATCATGTATTTTTTTTTTTACTATTTTGATGAGTTTTTACTTAAAAATATAAAAACGAACGCTTAAAAACATTTTTTTTTCAAAAAATTATTTTTACAAACTTACTAATATAATGTCTACAATATCCCCTTAAATTTTCATAATTTTTGGAGAATTTTTTTTACTTTTTTGATTTTTTATAAAAATAAAAAATATTTTTTTTTTTCAAATTTTCATGATGGTGCTTGTTTTGTAGAGAATTAAATTTTAAGAACTTTGGTTTTTCAAAATTTTCTTTTACAAAGAAAAAAAATGTTATGACCCAAAAACTAAGTTGGTGGAATAAAAAAAAACCAGCAAACGAGATTATGACAAGTGTCGTAATTAGGGGTGGGGTACTCGATCAGATTACTATATTACCCTTCTTAATTTGTATTACCCACCCACTAGTTTTAATTTTTAGACAACTAGCCCCCCCAAACTTTTAACATGTGTCAATTTTTTCACAATGAATATTAGCCACCCATTTTTCAAGATTAGAGGTCCAGATTTGTCCTCACAGTCCTCACCGAAATTGGAGTACTCACTCGATCCTGATTTTATATATATATATATATATATATATATATATATATATATATATATATATATATATATATATATATATATATATATATATATGTCTGTGTGTGTGTGTGTATGTGTATGTGTGTGTGTGAATCAATGTGAGACAAAGAGAAAAAATTCAAATTAATGTGGTAAAAGATAAATAATTTATCTTGAATTGCAGTGATTTGAATGGTCTCCTTCATAAAAGATAGATAGATCATATGGATAGATAGATAGATAGATAGATGTTGTAAAAATCATTCAATTCGATCAAATGTAAGTGTTAATTATATGTTTATTAGAAATGCAAGAATAATACTTTATTATAGTCTTTATTAAATACACATAGTTTATATATAATTTACTAAGTATTTTGTAAAAACATTCAATACGATCAAATATAAGTGTTAATTATATTTTTATTAGAAATGAAAAAATAATACTTTATTATAGCATTTATTGAATAAACATAGTTTAGATGATTGTAAAAATATGGTTATGATAAAAAAAATTAGTAATCTTTATAAAAAGAAATTTGAAAAGTCATTGGAAATATGAAAACACATGGAAGTTTCAAATCAATGTGGTGCTTGGAAATATGCTTCTTTTATAAGATATACTAGGTGAATATCGGCGCTTTACGCATGAACAAAATTATTTACTTAAAATAATAACAAATGTGTTTTGTTAAAAAAATATATAAGTCATTGTCATCAACTATGAACTAACAATTTTATATAAGAAATCAAAAGGTCGATGTATCATCGATAAATTATCCTATATCAATACATTCATTCTAAAAACATCAGAAAATAAATAAAGGAATTTTTTAATTTATATTATAATAAATAAACAACATGAAATTTTCATCAGATGATGGTCAAAATAAAAAAGGAATTCATAGTATAGTTGGAATCTTTATTGTGAAAATTTTTAGACTTATTGATAATGAACTAACATATGTAAAAAGTTTTCAGTTACAAAGAATTAGTGGTAGGTAATTATATTGAAATATTTCTTTTAATGTCAAAGTTCCTTAAACTTCATCTGAAGTTTATTAACTATTACATCTCAATAGATTTTATAACTTATGTTACACAATTGTTACTTACAATAGTTATTATTACTATTCTTTAACATTATGTCTTAATAGATGAGAAATCGATAATTTGATTTGTAAAATAATATGAGTTGTTATGAAAGAATATACTATAACATTAAAGATTACAAAGATAACTTGGTTTAATATTTCTAATTTAACAGCTCGTAAATTAAAATAAGTAAAAATTGTTAATATACATTAACATTAAAGATTAATGAACTAAATTAAATGAGTAAAAAAATTGTTAGCTCTAACTAATTATTATTTAATATTTCTACATGAAAACCTTCGTGAGTAGCAAAGAGAAAAGTATATTTAACTAATTAGTTTTATTAATCTTTATAGTTTTAAATTATTAGTCATGTATCTTATTTAATTGCTAATTTTATGGAGCGTTTTAAGCTATGTCAAACGTCGTTTCCATCGTAAATAAACCATGATATCTATTTTTCTTTATTCAAAACTAAGTTCATCATAAATAATCTCATGCAGTGTTTAGTTAAAACGTCCAATAATTTTATTGTTCATTTTGTTTTTCAATAAGGAATATGATTAAAACATTACATTTGTTTCATTTCTTGATTGTCGAACGGATATCACAATCTAACGAATAACAAATAGTATAAAATTATAAAATTAAATATTACGTATTTTAATAATATGATACCATCGAAATATCTATTATAATATATTTATTCAGAAAAATACCAAACACTCGTATATCATACACAAAACTCGTAGAAACAAACGAATAACAAAAAGTATGAAAAAATTAATAACATAGAAGCATCGAAACATCTCTTATGACATTTATATTCATAAACCACATCAAACCCTCCATAATCATAAAAAATGTAGAAAGCGAGTGAAAAGGAAGGATAGGGGGAGGAAGATGACTATCTAAAGGCATTTCCCTCCCTCGGAGCCTTCCCTTCCGCATTTCCTTTCCTCGCAGCCTTCCCCTCCCTATAAGCGCTAACAATTTTATGATTTTATATATCACAATTTTACGAATAACAAATACTATAGAAAATTTAAATACTACAATTTTAAATAACATAAAAGTGCCAAAATAACTATTATGATGTTTGTATTAAAAATACATTAAACATTCCTAAATAATACAAAGAATATAAAAACAATTTCAAGAATATAGAAAAATCAACATACGTCTGATGTATTTTTCCAATTTCTTCTAGTCTTCATATTTTAACACAAACACTTGAAAGACATGAATGTTTTTTATGAAAAAAGTCTACTTATATAACAACATGTATAAATAAGAGGAATATAAAAAGTTATTAATAAATGCTATTAATTTAAGAAATATGAAGAGTCTTTAGGTATCAAATTAACCAATTAATACATAAATGCAGTTATTATTTTTTTAATCAATAGAAAACCACCTCTATTGAAAATTTTCATTATTAGAAAAAATAGTTTTGGTCAAAGTTTTTGTTAGTTTCATGTTTCAGTTTAAATTTTTCATTGAACGTTATGTTATATTTTTTTAATCATTTATAAAGTAGTATTTCAATAAAAAATTTCAAGTTTATTTGATATTTTGTTTTCGTTTTGAATGAAAAAATAAGTATATTAAATTGATAAATATATACAGATAGAATATAAATGATAATATTTACAACTGAATAACAGATTAAGTATATTATGTTAAAAATCATAGAATTAAAATTGAAATTAGAGTTATAGATGAGTTTATTTTTCATCCGAGATTATGTTATATTTTTTTAATAATTTTAAAAGTAGCATTTGAACATATTTGATCAACTTCGTATGGATATGTTTTTTTTTGTTTTGAATGAAAAAAGTAAGTATGTTAGATTGATAATTATATACTGATAGAATTAAAAAGATAATATTTACAAGCAAACTAAAGTAATAAATTAAATATATTGTGTTTATAATCATAAAATTAATATTGAAAATATAATTATAAATGAGTTAAGTGTGTAATTAAGAGAGAAAATGAAAAGTTTTGTAAGTTTCAAATGATTGTGGTTGAAGTATTAAGAGAAATTTAGAAAATCAATGGAAATATAAAAAGACATGAGAGTTTCAAATGAACGTGGTGTTTTGAAATATGTCTCTATTATAATATACTAGACGAATGCCCGCACGTTGCGCATGTTAAACTATTTAATTAAATCCTAACAAATATAAGAATGATTATATCACGACATTAACTATAAAATATTATTTCTTACACTAAACTGATGTATAAAATTACAACTATTTTGAACATTATTATCCAATGGCATCTACCCATGACTTATGAATGAAAATGTTATGTATAATTCTTGATTAATATCCTTTTAATTAATGTTATAACTAATTAATTTGAATTTACTTATTTGATCTTTTTTTAATTTCTACCACAATGATTCGTTAATATATCAACCCTTTTTTAAAGGTAACGTTATATAATTTATTATGTTACTATTAATTATTTTTATTGTTAATTAATGTTAAAACTAATTGTTATTATTAAAATTTATCTAAGACTTTTAAAAACCACTTATTATTATTAAAATGTTAGATATTAAAGTATAGAGTGTATTTATCTTATTATTATTAAAATGTTATAGATATTAAAGTGTAGAATGTCTTTATCTTGAAATCACACACATAACACATGATATTTTTAAAATATCAAAATTTGTATTATATGGAGATGCATACTATTATAATTTATCAAATAAAAATACCAAATCTCAAATAAAAATCCAAATCATCAACTAATCACATAAGTTGAGTTCGAGTTATAGAATAAGTGTAAAACATAATAAAATAGAATAATTTCATTGTGAATTTATTTCATATACTCATGTTTTCTTCATCGATAGTTGTTGTATATTTTTTTAATCTATAAGATATGAGAAAATTATTATGTTACTCTAATAATAAATAACAAACTTACAAATTTAAAATTTTAACATCGTAACATCACTTTAAATATAGCAAAAACAAAAACTCAAACCAACACCAAAATCTTTAGACATTTGTATACTTCTCTATAATTGTTTTCTCTCACTTTGTATGTGTTTGGTATTTGTGTTTTATTCATATGATTGACATATTTTATAGTAACAAAACCATTCAACTACTTTTCATTTGATACTCATAAATTACATCACATTAGTTTTAATAATTAGTAATTATAATATATAAGTTAAAAAACTCTTGACTGATTTCTATTAAATAGTTTAAATAGTTGAAAGATAAAGGGTTATGGAGGTTTCAAATGAATATGGTGCAAGAATGAGATCTATCATGAACCATATTCATTTGGATGACTTCTATTATAAAAGTTACTAGGCGTATACCACGCGCAGGAGTAAACTTATAAAGACAAAATATATTGACATATCAAATATGAATATAAATACATGACATCTCAAGAAAAAAAATGCAAAACCAAATATAAATCGATCATGTCAAATGTATAAATAATAATTTATCATCCGAAATTCGAACAAAAAACATAATCATGTTTTTTAAGTCAATTACTATAGATAGGTCAATATTAAACATATTAGGAAATACATTTAAATGGTTATCTCAAAAATAAAAAATAAAAATAAAATAACAGATGGTAATAATAACATATATGTAATCTATGATAAGCATATTGTTGTTGATTATTTTCTGTGAGACTTGTAAGTGTAATAATATCATTTAATAATTTTGTGAGGTACGCTTCAAATTGATAAATAATTACTACGTAGGATTTGAAATGTTGTATTATCAAAATAATACTTTAATCAAATTAACATATATAATATGTCAATTGTTTTTGAATTAAAAGCATTAAATTGACAAATATTTAATAAAAAGTATACGAAAATATTTATATTACACTTATTATTAGAAAAAAATCGACTTTTTGTTTTAGTATAAATAAATAGGAACATTCAAAGTATATTTGCGTGTTCTCAACTCATTTTTTCCTACATCTTATTTTTCAAACTGTAACGACTTAATCTACTTATGTGAACTATATGTATACCGTTATATTAACAAAGAAGTTATAAGTAACACTTAAATACCATAAGTTAAAATTTTTTTGGGTTGCAGTAGTTAATTAGTTAAAAGATAAATATGTTTAGCATTTAAATAAATTAATATAGTAGTTAAATAGCAGAAAGTTGAATAGTTGAGAGTTTCAATTGGATAGAGAACATATCTTACACTATATTGATGTGGATGACTTATACCAACATTGAAATAATAATTTTTATTTTAAGTCGATATAAAACATAGTAACTATTTTGGATTATATTTAATTTAATGTTATTTTTAATTATATCTATGATTAATTAATTAAGATAGACATATTTTAGAACAACATTATTTCAATGACGTTTACCTGTGGTTTGCATGTGAATCAATTTAAATATAATATATCATTAGTATTATTTTTAACTATTATTATGCTCGATTATTTTGATAATAACTTATTTGCCCATTTTTAATTTTGATCATGATTATTTCCAATATCAAACATTATTTTTTGTTTGCAAGGAAACAATGTAATTTTAATTAAATGTTTAATTTAACTATTATTTTTAAAACTACATTTTTTTAAAAACTTTGCATGATTATAAAAAATAGATTTTGGACAATATTTTAATTAATTTAGCATTTCAATTTAGGTTTTACATTTAAAATGTAACACCCCATCTTTCATACACCTGAATTGGTGTAATAATGTAATAATTTATAGATCAATGTAAATAAAAATATGGTTCTTTCAAAAACTTTTCTTTTAATAAAAAAAAACATCGTTTAAAATCTTTGGTCTCAATAAAAACAAATACATAAAAAGATATTTAAACATTGGGGTTTACAAACTCAGATCAAAACAACCATAGTAAAGCCTTAAAACATCTTAATGCTATGTCCCGTATTAACTAACATTTCTACCGAAAATTCGGCATGACCTTTGGGCAATATGGACAAATCCATACTGACTCGACTCAACCAAACAGCCCAAAAATAATACGAGACATAACACAACTTTACAGTATAGCTACAAGGGTATTTCTAAACCATAAATATAATGTCTCTCAACTACATAACAAACTATACCGCACTTGAATCAACTCTATCTTCTTGATCATCTTCTATATCTACCATCCACATAAAAGCTTCTATGTTCTTCACTCCTTTAATCCAATGCTAGACATCCTGTTCCTGAGTACATAGCATTTTAAAAACAACAATACGTAAGACACAAAAGTCTCGTGAGATACATGGGTTTTAGACTCAATGAATTTAAATCAATTTAAATATCATTAGCTATTAACAAATAAATAGAACCTTTCACTTCTTTTCAAAACCTGCAAACTCCATTGTTATGTCAAAACAATAAAACCAAAGTTCATTGCTATAATCATAAAAATATAAGTTATTACTTCATCATAAAACATTAGGTTTTTCACTTTATCATGAGAAAACATAAAATAAACCCTTTCTTATCAAGACATAGACCAACTGTAATTCATGGTTCATTTATTATTATTTGGTTTCATACGGGTTTCCCCGTATCTTCCCTCCCCGGAATAGAACCAATCTATCCGTGAGCACGTGCTAATTTTTCTTCCCTTCATGGAATAGAACGAATCTATCCATAAGGGCGTGCTGAGACAACTACTTCGCGATGGGAGGTACCATCCCAGTAGTGTCTGTTGACCCCCTTCTTGCGGGTAAGGTCCTTGTTCGGACATCTCTCACATTTCTTATATTCAATTCATATTTCAATTTTTACTATTATCAATTTCTCACAAGTTGGTCTATTTGATAAACATCATTCAAAACATGTAAAATTGTTTCAATTCTTTAACATGAAACAGTACTTTTAACATGACTTTAAAAATCATTTGTCAGACTATTAGTCATAAAACATTTAGCATAAAAAAACATTTAACAGTGAAACAAAACTCATTGCTATGTACCCAGAAAAGTCCTCAAATACTCACCTCAGTAGCTAGGTATGTCTAGCTACACTAATCCACTAGCTCTAAACTTTTACCGCTTCCAAGTATCATCCACTGTCTATTAGATTAATAAAAGATTAGAACTATAATTCACAACTAGTCATATAATGTGGTCTACTTATTCTTGAATATCTTATAATCATTATATAGTCTCATTCCAATAATTAAACATTCTTAACAAAGACTAAATACCCAAATTTGTCAACTTTACCATTTTTGTCCCACTTTGACCATTTATGGTATTTCTTGGGTTTGACATACAATTTAAATACCTTTATAGTTTTAACATGTTTTTAATGCAATACTAATTGCTTAGATGTCAAAACATATCTTGTTTTACTCTTTTATACCATTTTAGCAAATTTCGACCATTAAAGTTTCCATAAATAGAAGTTCTTATAAAAACATATTATTTCTCACTTGCTTGACTCCAATATATTACCAATATTTCATAAAAGTCATTTCAATACAATTCTATGATCTATTTGTGTCATGTTTTGTAAAATACCAATATTGTCCCAAAGGGTTGGAATGCTCAATTACATTCCAACCAACTTATGCAATAAACTTTTAAATTACATTTATAAACTCCAAGGACTTGAAAAATTACCATATTACATTCTAATGGTAAACTTGATATATTCCATTTTACAATTATTTGGAATTCAATCATACCTAGACACATATAAAGTGTCATCAGGATGTTCCAAGTAACTATTTTCAAGTTTCTTTTGTGTGTATACATGCCAACCTACTCCAATATCAAAAGATCATATTATAATTCCATTTTATGGTCAACTTTGACCAAATCAGAAAAAGTCAATGGAATTATTCATCATCTTCAACCTTAGGATAACCAGTTTCTTAATTTCAATCTTTAACATCAAGTGAAGTTCATATAACTAGAGTTTCACTAAACATAATCAAAGTATCACCAACATAATCCATGTATTTCAAACTAATTTCGGTTTCAACTCAAAGCATCCTTCACAAAACTTGAATAAACTTGACATGCATTACTCAATTTCGATTTCTAGTCTAGGGTTCCAAATAAATTAAGAGAATACCTTGAATTTCTGCCCAAAAAGGAGAAATCAGAAGTTCCTGGAGTTGATTGAACAAATTTCGGGTCCAAGGAAGCCATTTCCGGCCACCGTCGCTGCCACCGGCGGCGCGCCTGCATTCCAGTCCCATCGTCGGCAACAGCCATTGCTGCTGCTGTTTCCGTTTTCTCTGCTCACCCTCGAAAATCGCGAACCACAGAGACTAAATTGTGTCCCTAACCTGTCCCTCCACTCTCGTCGTCTGTCTCTCTCTCAATCCCGCAACCCCTCTCTCGATTTCTGCTTCTCGATTCTCTCATCCTTTCCCGATTTTTGTGTGTGCGTGATTTCATTTTTACCAAAAGGGAAATTCACCTCTTTCAGATAAAGAATACGTATCCTTATTCCACAAAACCGGGTTATGGGTTTAATTTCGATCCAATATGCAAATTTCCGTAAATGCCCCTTTAAGTCATTTTACTTGGAAAATTTTTGGTATTTTCCCTGATATTTTATCAAACTTTACGGCATCATAATCTCTACATACGATAACGGATTTTTATAAACTTTATATCATTAGAAAGCTGGGAATGAGTTTAACAACTTCCTCCTACTGACTTAAGTTTGAATCTAACTAGATTTTACGTTATGAATCCTCAAACATGACCCTGTGGCCATTTTTGTCACTTTTTGTCCACCTTTACATGGTCATAACTCCTTCGTTATAACTCCAAACGACCCAAATCTTTTTCCTATATTATTATAGCATCAAATATTATAAAAGTCTCCTTGATGACTGTTTACTAAATCCTTATATATTTTTAGATATTAATTTTTAAAGATTACAAATATTTTCTTCACTTTTAGTCCCAAATTTCCCATTTTACCCTTGGTTAGGACACTTAGTTTCTTTAAGCACCAACCTCCTTACATCAAGATACTTCACTTAAAATCCTTATTTACTATAATAAAAATTTAGGTTGTCACTTAGAATCATTGATCTATAATTAGATGTTTTGACAATAAAGTGAATTTTTGCAGGTTATCAAAAGAAAGGAAAGTTTTCTTGATTTTATTATAGTTATTGATATTCAAATTGATTTAAACTTTTTGGGTCTAAAACCCATGTATCTCACGAGACTTTTTTTACGTATGTTTGTTTTAAAATGCTATGTACTCAAGAAACAGGATGTCTAGCATTGGATTAAGAGAGTGAAGAACTTAGAAGCTTTTATGTGGAAGGTAGATAGAGAAGATGATCAAGAAGTAGAGTTAATCCAAGTGCGGTATAGTTTATTTTGTAATTGAGAGACATTATGTTTATGGTTTAGAAATACCCTTGTAGTATAAAGTTTGGTTATGTCCCGTATTGTTTTTGAGTTGTTTTATTGAGGCGGGTCAGTATGGATTTGACCATATTGCCCAAAGGTCATGCCGAATTTTCGATAGAAATGTTTGTTTAATACGGGACATAGTTTTAAACTGTTTAAAAGCTTTACTATGGTTGTTTTGATCTGAGTTTGTAACCCCCAAAGTTATTCAATTATTTATAATACAATTGTTTTATTTGGGACCAAAAGTTTTTAATAATGATTTAAGGTTTAAAAGAATAGTTTTTGAAAGAACGAAATTTTCACTTATAGTGTTTTATAAATTATTACACCAATTCAGATGTATGAAAGATGGGGTGTTACAATTAAGAAGGGTTAGCGCACCCGGATCCCACATCTGTTGGGGAGGGGAACGAAACATGCATTATAAAGGATGTGGATACCTCCCCTACCAGACGCGTTTTAAAGCCGTGAGGGCGGCAGATCCCATAAGAATTCTGCAGTTAAGTGTACCCGGATGAGAGAAATTCCATGATGGGTGACCGCTGGGAAGTTTTCGTCCGGGTAGCCCAAAGCCGACAGTATCGGGCATGTGCGGACTTGGGCTGTTACAAATGGTATCAGAGCCAGGGCACGGATCGATGGTGTTCGGCGAGGACGTCGAATCCCTGATGAGGGAGGAGAAGGGTTAGTGCACCCGGATCCCACATCGGTTGGGGAGGGGAACGAAACATGCCTTATAAAGGATGTGGATACCTCCCCTACCAGACGCGTTTTAAAGCCGTGAGGGCGGCAGATCCCATAAGAACTCTGCAGTTAAGCGTGCTCGGATGAGAGAAATTCCATGATGGGTGACCCCCTGGGAAGTTTTCGTCCTGGTAGCCCAAAGCGGACAATATCTGGTACGTGCGGACTTGGGCTTTTACATAAAAGGTTTAGCTATTTAAAAAATAGTTTTTGGATTTTCTTTTATGTTTAATTGAAATTTTGATTTATGTTTTCTCTTTAACGTTATATTTAAATTAACATAACTATAATTTATCAATTATTCGAAAGTTGTGATATTAAAATGATAATGTTTTACATACGACGATATATTTAAACTAATAAAGATGTATATTGTACTAAAAATTAAAGTGTTGGCATTGGAAGTTGAATAATAAAGAAGTTTTATATATAAAAAAATCAACTTAATATAGTATAAGGTAATTTTTTTTATATTTGTAACAAATAAAAGATACATTCAACTTTATTTCGTATTTATTAAGAAACAATACATATAGGAAATAAAAAAAAATTATCAAGCTCATGTTTACCTACATTTAACATCTTCATATTTCATACACATGTATTTTTATAAAAATGCATTAATTGAACTTGGAATCTCTATCGTAGCTCTTAAGAACACCACACGAACAATAACAGAACTTATTCATAAATAGGTTGACTTATACAAAACGACATCTTCTAAAGTCGCGTACTTCTTTTTCGTTTCATACAAATACACACACCCCTCCCAATGTAGCTTTTATGTGTTATCAAATACTATTCTCTAAACTCTAACAACATCATCTAGTTATGTCAACTATTTATATATCTACTAAGCAATAAGTGTCATAAGTACTAATTCAAGAGAAAATGACTAAAATAGCCTAATCCCTTAGGGATTTGCCTCAAAATAGCCAAAAAATCGGGTCTTTCCACGAAATAACCAAGCAAAACGCAGGCCGTAGCCATCGGCTGCGTTTTCGTCCCTTTCGTCTGCGTTTTGCTCTCTTTGGCTGCGTTTTGCTCTCCTTCAAGCCATCTTCAAGCGATCTTCAAGCTGGGCTGCGTTTTGCTCTCTTTGGCTGCGTTTTCCTCAATTTTCCTCCCACATGTTCATGAGGTTCATGAGTTTAGTTATAATTTTTGTCCAACTTTGAACACTCGTCATTTGTTCATACGAACTCGGATTGAACTGAAGTTTTTTTTTAACGTGAAGTGTATCAGTAGATGTGTTTACAAACATGATTAAAAAAAATTTGATGTCGGAAAGTGTTCGTTTTGAACCTCTAAACAAGGTTGTCAGTAAAGTTTATTAATTATTTGTCCAACTTCGAACCCTCGTTGTTTGTTCATACGAACTCCGATTTAGTTGAAATTTTTTTTAACGAGAAGTGTATTACTAGATGTGTTCACAAACATGATTAACCAAATTATTTGATGTCGGAAAGATTTACTTTTGAAGGTCTAAAGAAGGTTGTCGGTAACGTTTATTTATTTTTTGTCCAACTTTGAACGGCCGTAGTTTCTTCATACGAACTCCGATTTACTTGAATTTTTTTTAACGTGAAGTGTATTAGTAGATGTGTTGACAAACATGATTAACCAAATTATTTGATGTCGGAAAGATTTATATTTGAAGGTCTAAAGAATGTTGTCGCTAACGTTTATATACTAATATTTAGTACTGATATTAAATAAAAACAAAGACAAATATTATAAAAGCACATCCTAATCAAGAGGTTACATGATAATAGAAACTTGAGAAACATACACAATACATCTAATTACTATCACATAAATCTGGGAAATCAAGAGGATATTTTTTTTTTCTCTGCAATCACCCAATTGTTTTTCCTTTTCATTTCCTTGACCTTAATTTGCAGCTCCAGGTCGCCCTGTTCAACAGCCTCCTTTTGTTTTTGCACCCAGATAGTTGCTTGTTTGATATCTTGTTGTGTCTTTTTGACCCATTTTATTTTTTTGACAACCTCTTCCTGCATTTCATCCAACTGTTTTTTTACTGCCTAATAGATTTGTTTTGAGATTCAATCTCCTCTTTTTTTTGTGTAACTAGTTTTCTAAGGTTTTCAGGCATAAGCCAAGGTTTTCCTTGTCGGTCTGAGGATGAAGCAGACATATTTGGGCTACGATATTTTCGATGAGTGATGATGGTTTGGTGTGAAGAATGTTAAGGTGAAATAAGGTGTATATATAGAACATTTAGAATGAGTTGGTAGGTGGGAAATAATAATACAGGGGAGGGGGTTGATGTGACCATTAAATATAAAGATATATAGAGTACTGAGATACATAAAATGATACAAACAATAAGTACTAAGATACAAACAATAAGCGACAAATGACTACTGAGACCCTAAATACCAACCTTGAAATAGAAATAATTAATACCTACGAAATTCATACTTAAGAAAATATATTTGATAATACAAAATAGAAAAACTAATTTTTAATTTGCCACTCAAGAAACTCATATGGATAGTTTTTTTTCATATTAGCTACCCAAAACTTTTTTTCAGTAATTTCTTGACCAAGTGACAATACATTATCCATCTCTCGATCAATGTTTGCTTTGGTTGACTTAATACATTTCTCAGCTTCTATTACTTCTTGTTTTTTTGAAGCTATCCAACTTTTTTTACCGTCAAGTGATCTCCGTTGACCCTCTAAGAATTTTGTATCTTCAGCAATTGATTGAATTTGTTTGTCGACTTCAGAGGCGCTGTGAAGGAGAATTCTTTTCATTTCCTCTGGCATCCTATCATCAATAGTAGGTGGAGTTGTTGATGTAGAAGGAGCCTTGCGTTTTTCCAATACCCGTTTTAACTTCTGAGATTGACCAGACATGTTTACAAAAAAAAAAATATCTAAATTTGATTGATCGTGTAGATGTGATAGTTGACATGAAAAAATTTATTTATATAGAAATTAGGGAAATCGCATGTGTTAGTTTGACTACGAAATAAGTGGGTTTGACTGTGAAATGCAGTGAAATGTCATGTCCATAGGGTACTCTATGGTGTCCTGTAATAGGAGCAGTGTCTCGTCTTGTCAACGACATTTTCTGCATACGGAAAACGCAGCCCATCTAGAGGAAAATGCAGCCCATCTAGAGGAAAACGCAGCCCATGGGAGCCCGTATAGTGTCCATGTAGTGAAATGTCATGTCCATAGGGTACTCTATGGTGTCCTGTAATAGGGAGCAGTTGTCACACCCCGATCCTTGGCGGAATTGATCAAGGAGTGATATATTGTTCAAAGTCTCATGACAACTATGTTATAATATGATTAGATTCAATTAAGTACTAAGTAGGCAAACAAGATCCACAACATACAAATACAAATTCAAATACAAACAACATTTATTACATCAAATTTAAATAGTCTTGTGGGTTTCTAAGGTACACCCTACTTTTCATCAACTTCATTCTTCAAATCTGCATCATGGGTAAAAACAGGTCAACTACGAGAGTTGGTGAGTAATCTAGTTTTATTAAAGAAAATTGTGAGTTTGAATAATTTGAAATTTGTTTTCTTTTGAAGTTGGCAAGCAAGTGTTATTGAGATAACAGTTTATAAATCAAAAATTGATTAACAAATGATAACAACAACAATAAGTCCTCACCCTATATATACATATATATGTATATATATAGGATGGAGCATCTAATCATCATACACACTCAACCACGTGCAATCAATCACCTTAGCGTCCCAAGGCGGGGTGGTCAACCCAATAGCGCTATTATTGTCCATAACGTACCTCAAGAATACGGGCATAGTCATGGAGATTAGACTAAAAATGATAATGCACTACAAGTACATGTAGCGTAAACAAGCAATAATTATACAAATAATGATTCAAGTATAAATGTCCCAACAATGTCTAAATGGTGAAATAATAATAAAATGAAGTTGGAACATATTAAAACCACATGATACACCCCAAAAGTATTGAAAATTATAAAATATGGGGTAGATTACTCACATTAGTCCAAACGGAATATGCGTGTCGTACGAAAGACGGCTCGGGTCAAAATGACGTAGAACCTAATATAATTAATAGTTTTGGCTTAGGAATCGATAAACGGAAATATAGTATTAATAAAAATAATTAGACATATATTCTTATATTAGATGAATTAACAATAATCCAAATTTTGTTTTGAATATTAATGTATTCATATGTTAAATGAATTTTAAATTGAATTAATTACTTTGCTTAATTAATTTATATTTTCACTTTAGGCAAGATTTTAATAATTTCTTATTAAAATAATAACTAGTCAAATTATAAGTATTTACAGATTTTATATATTATAAACAATTATTTATATGAAATAATCATTAAAAATGCATTTTTACATGCTTAGATATTTAGGAAAATGGTTTTAAATACTAAACAGTAATAAAACATTCTGAAATTATCAGAAAATCATTATTTCATAAAATAGTAATTACTGTAAAATTTTCATATTTTTATTAACTGCTTTAGTATTTATTTAGTATTTTAATAATTAAACCACAACAAATTTCGGGAAAAATAATAAATGATTCCCAAAAATTCTGGAAAATTAACCATAGTTTTCTAACATTATATTGAGCCTACTGTAAATATTTTGGATATTTTGGACAATGGGAAGTATTTATTATGTTTTTCATTATTAACTAATCAATAAAATCATAAATAATAGTAAACTATTAAGGAAAATTCATTAAACTTTTTATCTATGATTAATGTGTCATATATGATATTGTGACAAGGGTTTATAATTTTCGGACTTGTATAGCTATTTATTAACAATTTAACCCATTAAACAATCATTAAATTTGGAAAAATAAGAAAACATTTTTACAAAACTCTGTAAATTTTTGCATGGGGTCTTTATAATGTTATTAAGGTGCGAAAAATATAAAATCGTGTTTTTGACATACATAACTATATTTTTATAATTATTTATCTTTAACAAAATAAAATACAAAATAACCTTAAAACTGTAATATAAATTCCTGAAACTTCATAAATTATGTTTTCTCAGTTTATGGGTCATCCCATAATTTTCTCAGAATTTATTGAATAAAAAAGTATTTTATATGAATTATTGCCCTATTTTAGTGCAATAATTATAATAATTCGATAAAAATGAGTTAATTTCTGAAACTTTCCAGAACTTCTTATTTTATTAATGGGATTCTGAGAAAAATCAGGTTTATACATAAAATGAGTTTTAGATATTTTGGTGGATTTAATTTGTTTCATGTATGAATTTGAAACTTTTAACAACATACCTTGAGGAATGCTTCAAGAGGGATGAAGATTTGAGTATGAGGGATTGTTCTTGGCTGGAAAATGAAGCTTTCTTGGAGAAATTTCGAGATTGAGAGTGAGAGAAAGAATAGAGAGGGTTTGAGTGGTGATGAGAATAATGTGGTGAGAGGAAAAGGAAAGGAAAGATGATGGGAGGTGTGAGTGGGAGACCATGGGAATATCTTTTGACTTTTGGTGGTCTTCATAATTTTCCACTAGCACAAGCATCTTAAGAGTTTTATAAAATTTAATGTAGTGTTTATAAAAATAGAGTTTTATAAAGAAATAGGTTATTATTTGATTATAACAATCTACTTTGATTTGAAGTTTAATTATAGCATTCAAGTTTGATTCTTTTAATTTAATTAGAGAATTATACTTTTATTTGATTATAATATGGTATCATAATTTAATTTGATTATAGTTATAACATTATACAATGCTATATTGTTATTAACATCAATTTATAACGTAGTGTATGAGTTTTGATCCTATTAGCGTCAAGTAATCTCGATTAGGGTTTATTAGATTTCCAATTGGGTTGGGTTGACCCGAATCCATTTTAGGCGGATGTCACAGTCTCCCCTACTTTAGGAAATTTCGTCCCGAAATTTAATAAGAAAGTACCTTAAGAGAAAAGATGCGGGTATTTGGTACGCATGTGATCCTCACGCTCCCATGTATACTCGGGTCCACGTGCCGACTGCCACCTGACCTTGACCAGGAGAATGCGACTTCTTTTGAGTTGCTTTTCCTTCCGGTCGGCAATTTCCAAGGGTTTCTCAATAAATTGCATTGTCTCGTCAATTTGGATATCCTCGAGAGGAACATGAGGGTTCTCGTCTGCTAAACACTTTTTGGGGTTAGCTATATGAAATAGTGGGTGAACTTTCTGAAGCTCTGTGGGTAGATCCAACTCATAGGCTACTGGTCCGATCCTTTTCAGGATCTTAAACGGGCCTACGTAGCGTGGTGCCAATTTACCCTTGCGTCCAAATCGAACCACACCTTTCCATGGGGACACTTTTAACATGACCATGTCACCCACGATAAATTCAAGCGGTTTGCGTCGCGTGTCGGCATTACTCTTTTGTCTGCTACGAGCTGTGAGAAGGTTATTGCGAATCTGAGTGATTTTGTCAGTTGTTTCCTGGATAAGCTCAGGACCAACGATTGGAGAATCCACGGTTGCGCGAATTACGTGAGACTCCCCAATTTCATGCCAGCAAATAGGAGATCGGCATTTACGGCCATACAATGCCTCAAATGGTGGCATCCCGATGCTTGAATGATAACTGTTATTATAGGAGAATTCCACCAACGGTAAATGAGAGTCCCATTTTCCTCCGAAATCTAAGACACACGCCCTCAACATGTCTTCGAGTGTTTGAATTGTCCTCTCAGATTGACCATCGGTCTGAGGATGATAGGCGGTACTGTATGTATGTATTTATGTATGTATATGTATGTATGTATGTATATGTATGTTTGTAATGTCATTTTATAGCTGATACGCATAAGAGGAATAAAATATGCAAGATACAGGTGGACCACGAGCTGTATATACGCCAGGTGAGTAGGTTCTAATCCATTATTATGATATTATTTAATTAAATGTTCTTTGAATTATTTCCACTTTCAGGAGATATAATTTTTTTTATAAAGAGTCTTTTCGTTTTCCCTGTCCTTATCGGAGTTAAGCAGTGAATGTTGAAAAAATAGCACTTTGGGTAGTCGAAAGGTTTTTTTTTAAAAGTCTTTTCGTTTTCCTGTCCTTATCAAGTTAAACAGTTAATGTTGAAAAAATAGCACCTAGGGTAATCGAAAGGTTTTTAAAAGTCTTTTTGTTTTCCTCCGATGAATATAATCTCAGAAGATCTAGGGCCTTCATCTTTGGGCTTTGCTTATGAGCAATCTCAAAACTTACTTCCAGGTTGAATTCTAGTACTTTTATGTCAGTTTGGTTTTTATCATCTAACATTTGTTTTTTTTTTTTTTTTTTTTTTTTTTTTTTTTTTTTTTTAAGATTCACTAATGGATAGTTTAACGGATTACAATCCATTCATGGACGAGCACTTAACGAACAGTGAGATTATCCCCATGAATCAAGGATTCATGGCTAGCATACAGAATGACAATCAACTACAGGTGATTCATAACGACAGTGTTGGAATGAATCCTGAGTTTGAGGGAGGTTTTCAATACCAGAATCACCTTCAGGTGATTCAAAGAAAGCTAGAGGGATTTCAAAACCCTGGGTTCATAGCTGAAAATCAACAGTTACTGCCGACATCAGATACTAATGTTATTGCACCAAAGTTTATCTTTGGTCAGGATCATGCTCAATTGATCCATAATGACAATAGCACAACCGGATTTGATTCTTTGAGTCCAAGAACCACAGTAGTTGGCAGTGGAAGTGGTTCTAGACAGCCATTAAGTAAGGAAGCAATAACTCAGCACTTTAACAAGCCTCTTTTGGAAGCTGCAAAGGAACTCAACGTTGGATCAACCCAGTTGAAGAATCGTTGTAGGGAGTTAGGCATACCAAAATGGCCTCGAAGACAGCTTAAGAGTCTAGAAACTCTTATTAACAATACTCAGGTTAAAAATTGCATTTTTTTTTCAAAATTTTAGTACCATGAGATTGTATTGACTGAAGGTATTTATGTAACAGGAATTGAATAATATTGCTAATGAAGCAGACGTAATACTTGATATAGAAAATGAGAAAAAAGCAATATTCGAGGGTTCCAGTTCGAAGATGACTGATACCACAAAGAAATTTAGGCAAGCTGTCTTTAGAGATGTTTACAGGAAACGAAAGGCCGAGGAGATGGAGGAAACTTCATCAGGGACCCATGCACAGCAGCAATCTTTGCCATCCGGTTCTGCTATAGATGTTGATTTACTTGGGCATGTAAATGATGAAGGCTCACATCCTATAATAGAAAGTATGGTTGTTCCTATTCTTCAGGAAGGTCCAAGTCAAGTACCTTTTGATGAAGATTGGAGTTTCTTAGATCAGGAATATATGAATCTTGATTTACTTGAGAATGTAAATGATGAAATTTCACATCCTATGATAGAAGGTATGACCATTCCTATTCTTCAGGAAGGTCCAAGTCAAGTACCTTCTAATTCTGATATGAGTGGTTTTAACCCTGACTTTCTCAAGATCATAAGTGAAGAGAAAACAGAAGACTTAACAGGTGATATAGCCTGCTTTCGGCGTTTAGATTGAATTCCAACATTAGTCTAATGAAACCGTTGGTACCGTTCCTGTTTCCGTTTATGCCATTAATGCTAATGTTTGTCATGGCGGCTGCCACAACGACATGAAATACAACGGTGTCCACCAGTGGAGTCATCGGTCGATCTGCTGATGGTGTGATGGTATGTTGGTTACTTTGACAAGGTGGCATTCTTGTGCTATTGAGATTAAAGATGGAATGATTGTAGGTTTTCGATAATAGTTATTGGTCAGATATTATCGACTGTGTAAGGGTAAGGGTATAACATGTACATAAAATGTCTAGATGTATGGTTCTATAGTATTATAAAATACTCCTATAGTATTTTAGATTTGTATTCTGTTTTAGAGTTTATTTGTATATGGTTATTGATAAGTTTTTTTTTTTGACTTGTTGTTCACTACAATTATTCCTAAACACATGTTAGTCATACCTTGGACCAATAGAGTTGATCAGGCTCTATTTATCCTAGATATGATTACATAACTATCTAGGCCTACTCGTAGTGTTCAACTCATCTTATTACTCTTGTATTGTTTTGGTTATGACACTGTTCTAGTATGTATGTACTTGTACTTATACTTTATAAAAATATCATTGTATTGGGCACCTTCTGGGCTTTCCATGGGTATTAAATGTGAATCATGTAGCATTTGCGTGTGCCCCCATAATACTAAGTTTTCACATGTTTTCCCACTTCTAGGACCATTAGGGAACTTAATAGTCCAATGAGTTGGCCATTTTAGAGTGTATCCTTTCGGATACGTTTGATAAGGTCGGGTATTTTGATGGCTCAAAAGTAATGTGAATGACGCGCTTTGGCCTATAGGTTTGGGAACTCTCGCCTTTGGTCCCCAGGTAAGCAAACTGGTCCCTCGGTTGATTGGGATGTATACGAATGCTTACCTAGTCAGGACTTTCGGGCTACCGGCACCTCCCCCTTCCAGTTACTACGCGTCCATTACTATGATCCTACCCAACTAGAGTGGATGACTTGGAATTTCCTATGAGTTCTAAAGATTATATACGTATAAATTTTTTTTTTTTTTTGAAACCACTTGAGTATGTGGGTGATTTTCAGAGAAAGAAGAGAAAATTTACAAGTGTATGCACACATATAAGTGTCATGAGTAATACGTAAGCACATAAGGGAGCAATTAGCACACAAAGGTATTCCTAGAATTTTCTAAGTGCGAATTGCATGCAGTTGTGTGTGCATTTTATAAACTAGCATACGAGAGGACCCTAGAGGCTATAGACTAGGTCAAGGCAATTAACCTAATTCCCTATAGTCAAGGGCTCTGATACCAATCTGTCACACCCCGATCCTTGGCGGAATTGATCAAGGAGTGATATATTGTTCAAAGTCTCATGACAACTATGTTATAATATGATTAGATTCAATTAAGTACTAAGTAGGCAAACAAGATCCACAACATACAAATACAAATTCAAATACAAACAACATTTATTACATCAAATTTAAATAGTCTTGTGGGTTTCTAAGGTACACCCTACTTTTCATCAACTTCATTCTTCAAATCTGCATCATGGGTAAAAACAGGTCAACTACGAGAGTTGGTGAGTAATCTAGTTTTATTAAAGAAAATTGTGAGTTTGAATAATTTGAAATTTGTTTTCTTTTGAAGTTGGCAAGCAAGTGTTATTGAGATAACAGTTTATAAATCAAAAATTGATTAACAAATGATAACAACAACAATAAGTCCTCACCCTATATATACATATATATGTATATATATAGGATGGAGCATCTAATCATCATACACACTCAACCACGTGCAATCAATCACCTTAGCGTCCCAAGGCGGGGTGGTCAACCCAATAGCGCTATTATTGTCCATAACGTACCTCAAGAATACGGGCATAGTCATGGAGATTAGACTAAAAATGATAATGCACTACAAGTACATGTAGCGTAAACAAGCAATAATTATACAAATAATGATTCAAGTATAAATGTCCCAACAATGTCTAAATGGTGAAATAATAATAAAATGAAGTTGGAACATATTAAAACCACATGATACACCCCAAAAGTATTGAAAATTATAAAATATGGGGTAGATTACTCACATTAGTCCAAACGGAATATGCGTGTCGTACGAAAGACGGCTCGGGTCAAAATGACGTAGAACCTAATATAATTAATAGTTTTGGCTTAGGAATCGATAAACGGAAATATAGTATTAATAAAAATAATTAGACATATATTCTTATATTAGATGAATTAACAATAATCCAAATTTTGTTTTGAATATTAATGTATTCATATGTTAAATGAATTTTAAATTGAATTAATTACTTTGCTTAATTAATTTATATTTTCACTTTAGGCAAGATTTTAATAATTTCTTATTAAAATAATAACTAGTCAAATTATAAGTATTTACAGATTTTATATATTATAAACAATTATTTATATGAAATAATCATTAAAAATGCATTTTTACATGCTTAGATATTTAGGAAAATGGTTTTAAATACTAAACAGTAATAAAACATTCTGAAATTATCAGAAAATCATTATTTCATAAAATAGTAATTACTGTAAAATTTTCATATTTTTATTAACTGCTTTAGTATTTATTTAGTATTTTAATAATTAAACCACAACAAATTTCGGGAAAAATAATAAATGATTCCCAAAAATTCTGGAAAATTAACCATAGTTTTCTAACATTATATTGAGCCTACTGTAAATATTTTGGATATTTTGGACAATGGGAAGTATTTATTATGTTTTTCATTATTAACTAATCAATAAAATCATAAATAATAGTAAACTATTAAGGAAAATTCATTAAACTTTTTATCTATGATTAATGTGTCATATATGATATTGTGACAAGGGTTTATAATTTTCGGACTTGTATAGCTATTTATTAACAATTTAACCCATTAAACAATCATTAAATTTGGAAAAATAAGAAAACATTTTTACAAAACTCTGTAAATTTTTGCATGGGGTCTTTATAATGTTATTAAGGTGCGAAAAATATAAAATCGTGTTTTTGACATACATAACTATATTTTTATAATTATTTATCTTTAACAAAATAAAATACAAAATAACCTTAAAACTGTAATATAAATTCCTGAAACTTCATAAATTATGTTTTCTCAGTTTATGGGTCATCCCATAATTTTCTCAGAATTTATTGAATAAAAAAGTATTTTATATGAATTATTGCCCTATTTTAGTGCAATAATTATAATAATTCGATAAAAATGAGTTAATTTCTGAAACTTTCCAGAACTTCTTATTTTATTAATGGGATTCTGAGAAAAATCAGGTTTATACATAAAATGAGTTTTAGATATTTTGGTGGATTTAATTTGTTTCATGTATGAATTTGAAACTTTTAACAACATACCTTGAGGAATGCTTCAAGAGGGATGAAGATTTGAGTATGAGGGATTGTTCTTGGCTGGAAAATGAAGCTTTCTTGGAGAAATTTCGAGATTGAGAGTGAGAGAAAGAATAGAGAGGGTTTGAGTGGTGATGAGAATAATGTGGTGAGAGGAAAAGGAAAGGAAAGATGATGGGAGGTGTGAGTGGGAGACCATGGGAATATCTTTTGACTTTTGGTGGTCTTCATAATTTTCCACTAGCACAAGCATCTTAAGAGTTTTATAAAATTTAATGTAGTGTTTATAAAAATAGAGTTTTATAAAGAAATAGGTTATTATTTGATTATAACAATCTACTTTGATTTGAAGTTTAATTATAGCATTCAAGTTTGATTCTTTTAATTTAATTAGAGAATTATACTTTTATTTGATTATAATATGGTATCATAATTTAATTTGATTATAGTTATAACATTATACAATGCTATATTGTTATTAACATCAATTTATAACGTAGTGTATGAGTTTTGATCCTATTAGCGTCAAGTAATCTCGATTAGGGTTTATTAGATTTCCAATTGGGTTGGGTTGACCCGAATCCATTTTAGGCGGATGTCACAGCAGTGTCTTGTCTTATCAACGACATTTTCTGCATACGGAAAACGCAGCCCATCTAGAGGAAAACGCAGCCCATCTAGAGGAAAACGCAGCCTATGGGAGCCCGTATAGTGTCCATGCAGTGAAATGTCATGTCCATAGGGTACTCTATGGTGTCCTGTAATAGGGAGCAGTGTCTTGTCTTGTCAACGACATTTTCTACATACGGAAAACGCAGCCCATCTAGAGGAAAACGCAGCCCATCTAGAGGAAAACGCATCCCATGGGAGCCCGTATAGTGTCCATGCAGTGAAATGTCATGTCCATAGGGTACTCTATGGTGTCCTGTAATAGGGAGCAGTGTCTTGTCTTGTCAACGACATTTTCTGCATACGGAAAACACAGCCCATCTAGAGGAAAACGCAGCCCATCTAGAGGAAAACGCAGCCCATGGGAGCCCGTATAGTGTCAATGCAGTGAAATATCATGTCCATAGGGTACTCTACAGTGTCCTGTAATAGGGAGCAGTGTCTTGTCTTATCAACGACATTTTCTGCATACGGAAAACGCAGCCCATCTAGAGGAAAACGCAGCCCATGGGAGCCTGTATAGTGTCCATGCAGTGAAATGTCATGTCCATAGGGTACTCTGCAGTGTCCTGTAATAGGGAGCAGTGTCTTGTCTTGTCAACGACATTTTCTGCATACAGAAAACGCAGCCCATGTAGAGGAAAACGCAGCCCATGGGAGCCTGTATAGTGTCAATGCAGTGAAATGTCATGTCCATAGGGTACTCTACAGTGTCCTGTAATAGGGAGCAGTGTCTTGTCTTATCAACGACATTTTCTGCATACGGAAAACGCAGCCCATCTAGAGGAAAACGCAGCCCATCTAGAGGAAAACGCAGCCCATGGGAGCCCGTATAGTGTCAATGCAGTGAAATATCATGTCCATAGGGTACTCTACAGTGTCCTGTAATAGGGAGCAGTGTCTTGTCTTATCAACGACATTTTCTGCATACGGAAAACGCAGCCCATCTAGAGGAAAACGCAGCTCATGGGAGCCCGTATAGTGTCAATGCAGTGAAATGTCATGTCCATAGGGTACTCTACAGTGTCCTGTAATAGGGAGCAGTGTCTTGTCTTGTCAACGACATTTTCTGCATACGGAAAACGCAGCCCATCTAGAGGAAAACGCAGCCCATGGGAGCCCGTATAGTGTCCATGCAGTGAAATGTCATGTCCATAGGGTACTCTACACTGTGCTGCATTAGGGAGCAGTGTATTGTCTATAGTTTTTAGCAATAGGTAGGGTGTGTAGTCAACAGTAATCGAAATGAGTAGGATATAAATACGTGGATATCTCCATACTTTGTAATCAATCAGTTTGTATTTCAATTATTATCCAAAATGAGTACATCAACCAAGCAACACAAACAAAGCTTTACCCGCCTTCCCCTCTTCTTCCATAACCTTCAACTTGCGAACCCACATACAATCACTAGCATAAAGCAAGATGCCCAGATCACAACTCTATACTACTAACATTTGTTGTAAACCTTTTTGTAGATGCATACATTCCTTTCTACCACCCTACCAGTCATTTTCCTGGAGTGCCTACCATTGAATGGACCATACGTCCATACAATGTACGTAGCGGTCTTGGTAGATGGAAACCATCAACCTCTACCAATAGCAATCGGTCTTGGAATCTCAGAATCGTTAGATTCGTGGACATGGTTCCTTATGAGACTACATGAATGCATTAGAAATGCTAGAGAAGTTTGTTTCATTACCAAATTGTCCAATCACTTAGACGTCGCCCTATCTCATGTGTTCCCACACTGTTACCATGGATATTGTTGCAAAAGTGTGTTTAAATATTTTGTTGATAGAATGCCAATATTCCAAGAATGTCCACATATTTTCTGGCAGACTTGCAAGGCTTACGAATTACGTCAATTTGAACTGAACTTTGCTATACTTAGAGATGTTTTGGTCCAACACGGGGGCCAAGATATAATGACCTGGTTTGAAGGTATTTCTCAAGAAAAATGGGCACGGGTGATGTTCCTATTTTCCGTTACAACATCCTCTCCATAATAATGCCCGATGAGATTCGTTGGGTCTCTGCAGCTCAGCAAGATTTACCAATAATATCACTTCTTCGGTCTTTCGTTGACATGCTGCAACGTATTTATGCTGATCGCGGTGCTTTAGGAGGTTAATCGTTATTATTTAATTATATTTGTGTGTAAGATACTTTGACTTATGATAATTTCCTAATGATTTGTTTCAGGCATGCTTCATCATGAACTCACCCCGTATGCATAGAACATACTTTATAGACGAATGCGCAAGTCTGAACCATGTGAAGGAACAGAATTATACAACACCGAGTTTTTTGTCCGTGACTTCACGAAAACATATCTTGTTAACCTGCGTGAACACACTTGTGATTGTGGAAAATTTAGGAGTTCTGGTATTCCATGTCATCACGGCCTGGCTGCGTATCGAACCTATATGATGTTATAGGAGGATTTTAATACGGTGAACATTTATTTCACTACAGCTGCATATAGAGCTGCATATCAAACGGAAGTGGTGCAGGCTGTACCCCCTCAAAGTGAATGGCATGGACCTGTCAACATGGTGGATGTTTTACCCCCTTTAGCTTTGTCTTAAATGTTTTCCCCCCATTAGCTTTGTATTAGATATATGACCTTTGTGTTAAAAGTATTTCGTTGTTTTCCCCCCATTAGTTTTGTATTAGCTTTTGTCTTTAGCTGCATTTACCGAAATTGCTTCTATTTCTTTCTGCAAACTCCGACTGTTATGTTGCATCTTTGGTGTAGTTCATAGGAGACGAAGCAGTTGGTCCTGGATTCAAGGTTTTGGTTAAGTTTACAAAAAAGGTTTTGGTGTTTCCTATTCAAGACATGTATTATTTAGTTGGTACGGGATTCAAGGTTTTGGTTAAGTTTACTTCATGATTGCAAAAGTATGTTTACCTGTTGGATCTTTAAGGACAACATAGAAATTTAAATTAGAGTCCAACGACGTTACACATATTAGGAAAACTACTAGATGGTTCAGTAAAGTCATATAAGGATTTACTTTACTACCATTACACAATTCATCACCGTTATATGGTAATTAGACTTTATAAACTAGTATGGCTACAAAAAGCATCCAACTGAGCACTAGGACGATCTTCAAATTTCGATTCTCGAGTTGAAGCCTTCTTAGTTCTCTATCTCTTTGAATTCTGGCAACAACATTGTCTTCATCGACCCACCCATTAAAGCCACAGTTTAGCATCTGTATTAATGATATTACAGCAAAGGTTATCATATAGTACGATCATATTATAAAACATAGGTGGGTTCGATATTATAATATTACCTTGTTACTACAAGCATAGAACTGTCTTCCTGGGTTTCTGCTTGTATTCGACACACGTATTAATGTAGGATAACCGCAACAACCGCATGTTCTTGCCATTTGATATTTTGACGATGGAACAAACTCAGATACAACAAAAAGATACGCATTAGACCATAAGAGCACACCTTTATATAGAGATGAAAAGTAGAAAAGATACAGATACAAACAAACCACTCTACCTACATCTACTTAATTGTCACATCAACTGTCTAGTATATAGACTGTGATTTGCTTTAATTGGAATAATATAATAAATAATATTAATTACTAGGCCACAAATTTGGGAATTGCAACGGATACATTGTTTTTTCACGGTCGATAAAATCTCCCCTTATCCTACTAACATCCGCAATACGATTTTTTTCTTCCACAAGCTTAGAAACTTGTTGTTCAGTTTCCTCAATCCAACGTCTAGCATTTTTTAGCTTCATAGACATATCTTTAACCCAAATTTTCTTTTCCTTCAATTTCTCACAAAGGACTTCTATACGGTCATCTAGAATCATTGTTTTTTCCAGGTCTCTTTTGTTTTCTTCTTCTGCGCGTGTCATTGCATCAAATATATAGTCAGGCATTTTATCTGGTAGTGGATCATTCATAGAATATCCTGGCTAACCTGGGCAGACATCGGGAAAAGGGTTAATATCTGAACAAATGTAACAATCCTCATCCTCACAATGCCAAGTAGCATCTTTAGAAGAACTCTTAATGTAACTCCAGAAATGCTTACTAGCTTGTAACAGTATTTATAACTCTATACAACATTGACTGTGCATTCGTTCAACTTTGACTGCGTAGTCGTACAACATTGTCTGCGTATTCGTACAACTTTGACTGCATAGTCGTACAACATTGACTGCGTATTCATACAACTTTGCGTTGTCTTACAACATTGACTGCGTATTCGTACAACTTTGACTGCATTGTCGTACAACTTTGACTGCGTTGTCGTACAACTTTGACTGCGTATTCGTACAACTTTGACTGCGTATTCGTACAACTTTGACTGCGTATTCGTATAACTTTTGACTGCGTATTCGTACAACTTTGACTGCGTATTCGTACAACTTTGACTGCGTAGTCGTACAACTTTGACTGCGTAGTCGTACAACTTTTGACTGCGTAGTCGTACAACTTTTGACTGCGTATTCGTACAACTTTGACTGCGTATTCGTACAACTTTGACTGCGAGGTTCGCTGTCATACAAACTATATAAATGAGTTCATCCCAGAAAAAATATAAGAATTACGGAGTGAAATTCAATCTAAACTACATTACACAATGAGTTCATCCCAGAAAAAATATTTTGTTCTAGTGTGCACCGGTGGGCATTGGTCCACGGTTGATGGGCAACCTAAATACGTTAGCCCAAACCATAAGAATTACGGAGTGAAATTTAGTTCAAATATAAATTTTCATGATTTTTCTTAATTGGTAAAATCAAAGGCGGGTTTCGATGCTCAATCGAGTGCTAGATTATCAATTCAACATCCAGAATATAACTATGTTATGGAGATAGTTGATGACAATGATATCATGCATTTGATAGAAGTTATCGAAGCTGTGAACACCATCGTTCCTATTTACGTTGTTGCAGATGACGAGATTCGAAGTAACGACCTGTGCAAAACATCACAGGAAAAGAAGTCCAGCGAATTTGGGAGCAACAATGCTCCATGTAATATTATGACCACCAACACTGTTCTAGAAACCGTATTCCAAGAACCAATCCACTATGTGGAACCTGAAAATTTCAAGTACGCAGGAGAGGACGACATTGGTACTTGTGCGGATGATTTTGGCGCCAAAAATATGATGAGTAATGCAGACACGACTGATCAAAAAGACTACGATAAAGTTTGTCTCCTTCTAAATGATGGTAATCCAGCACCAAATGGGGATCCCGTGGATGGTGATTTACGTTTATCGGACTTGGAAGGAAGTGATCGTGACGAAGGAGTGACGACTGATCAAAACGACCACGAAGGAGGGTCGGAGGATGCTCGACACAATCGGTTAAAAAGCACATTGTTGTTGTACGGTATGCCACAGCCGCCGCCATGTCCTGTACCATCAAAAATAAAAACCTCATATTACAGCCACCACCCATCACAAAATATTAGAGTTTTCCAAGCCTATAAAGACAAAGACGCTATGAAACTTACACTTGGTGTTAAAAGTATGACCGAAGGCTTTCAATACAAAGTTAGAAGATCAACAAAAACAAGGTATGAGGCTATTTGTTGTCAAGATAACTGTAGTTGGTTTTTTACAGCCACATCAGAAAAAGGCGGTGACGGCTCATTCCAATGCACTAAGATTGTTGATGAACACACGTGCTCGTCTTCACAACTCAACCCAAACCATCGCCAAGCAAACAAGAAAGTATTGGGTCATCTTTTGTCTGAGGTTATGGCTGCCAACCAAAGTAGGGTATATCATGGCAACGACATAATTCGTGATATCAATTCAAAGTACAGAATTGATATTAGTTACAAACAAGCATGGAGGGCGAAACAACATGCATTGTATCTGTTAAGGGGTGATCCAGCGGAATCGTTCACATGACTCCCTGTGTATTGCTACAACTTGCAAAAGCATAATCCTGGAACTGTAACTTCAATCAGAAAAGATGGTGACGATCGATTTCAATTTATATATATTTCATTAGGCTGCGCTGTAAGTATTGTTTTAACTAATAAATTTCACAACCACTATACGAATGTAACCGTATCAATAACACAACAAACTTTTTTGTAGTTAACTGCTTTCCGCAATTGGTGTAGACCTACATTGGTGGTAGACGCTGCCCACCTCAAGGGCGACTTCAAGGGCACTATGTTATTGGCAGTTGCAATGGATGGTAATAATCAAATATTACCGGTAGCATATGCAATATGCAAGAGCGAGTGCACGGAAACATGGTCTTGGTTCATGGAGAAACTGCACGATTGCGTTGGCGACATGGGATCTCTTAGTTTCATATTTGATAGGCATGCGGCAATAGCCGCAGCCATTGAAAACATTTTCCCGACCTCACATCATGGAATTTGTGGTCATCATTTATATTCTAATGTAGTGACCAAGTTTGGATCCAAGAAAAGCATCAAGTCATTCTTTTGGGGGGCGTGTAAAGCATATACAATCGAAGAATTTAATGATTGGATGCAAAGGATTAACAATTATAATCCTGAATTGTATGCGTACTTGGACAGGGCATGTCCAGAAAAATGGGCTCGGTCTAGATTTGAAGGCATGCGGTATAATATGATGACATCTAACAGCGCGGAGTCCATAAATGCACTATCCCGATACGCCAGAAAGATGCCAGTCTTGATGCTCATTGACTTTTTTTGAACAACAATGCATCAATGGTATTTTGAACGCCGCAATCGTGCAAGTAAGACTTACATCGTTCATGATACACTAATAACGTTGTCGTATTTACTTTGTATTGAAAATTTTGACCGACTAACTTGAAATATTTATTTAGATGATATAAAAACAACACTTACTCCATGGGCGGAAGCAAAGATTCGTAAAAGAATGACTAAAAGCAGCAACTGGCTAGTCCATCCAATTTCAAGTACAAGATTCCAGGTTGTAGACTTCCTTAGGGATGCGATTGTCGATTTTGCAGAGGCAACGTGTTCATGTCGAAAGTGGCAACTGTCTGGCATACCTTGTGGCCATCTAATAAGAGTTTTAAACAGCTTAAACCATGGAGATTGCACTGGATGGGTGCACAATGCATATCTGGTTGTGTTTTATAGAAAGACGTACGAGTCCATTATCAACCCTCTACCCACCCCTTGTGATTGGGAGACACCGGACGATTTGATTTTTGTAAGACCCCCAGTCATGGACAGACGTCTACCTGGAAGACCGAGAAATATGGATCGTATTCCGTCACAAGGTGAGGGTCCAATAATAAAAGAATGTTCTCGTTGCCATCAAAGGGGTCACACAAGAACTACATGTCCTACGTTAGTTCCAACCCGTAAACCAGAAGGATCAGGCAAACGTCGTGGTTCAGACAATAAAGGGAAAACGAGCATAAGAGGTGAATCTAGTAGCATGTCACAGAGCGAAGCTGTTTTTCCTACCGTGGATTTGAGCTAAATGGGGGTTCAATTATTTTTACAATTACGTTATTTTTAGGTTGTAATACTAGTTTCATGGGATCATCTTTGATTTCTATTCTATTGAATGCTCACTTTTACTTTCTTTGACGTAATTATTATAACTATATAATTATTAATAGTCATCTGTCACATGACTGCATAAATTAATGGCGATATTAAACAGTTGAAACGACAACTGAAGCTTTGATGCAACACGCTACTCTATGTACAGTATTGAGTTATCAGTAATAGTGACAGTCCTATCTAAAAGAAACTGCCAAGATGGAATAGTTGAAACGAAAACTCATCATGACATAAAACGTACTCTATAGTGTCCTGTAATAGGGAGAAGTGTCTTGTCTTGTCAACGACATTTTCTGCATACGGAAAACGCAGCCCATCTAGAGGAAAACGCAGCCCATCTAGAGGAAAACGCAGCCCATGGGAGCCCGTATAATGTCCATGCAGTGAAATGTCATGTCCATAGGGTACTCTATGGTGTCCTGTAATAGGGAGCAGTGTATTGTCTTGTCAACATGAGTTTCTGCTACTAACTAATGCAGTGAAAAGTCATGTACTACCCTTTATATAAAGAAACTTCAAACCGATTTCATTCATTCAGTTACTCATATTGATCAATGGATCACCAAAGGGGTTCCTCAAGCAGAGTTGTAAGCTATTATAATTATTTTCATTTTGTTAATTACTTTAAATTTTCTAACATGTGATTACCAAATAACACGTATGATACCAGATGAGCGTATAAAGGTAGCGCATTATAATTTGCAAATGCTTGTGATCCAAATGCCTGTAGATATTCAACGTTTTATCTCAACACTGTCTACAATCAATCAATTATCTGGCCAGCAATCTACTTTACAAGAAAGAAGTGAAACTCTCCGTAATGCAGTTTGTCTCATTGAACAGTACACCAGTCTGTTTGAATGTCACAAAGACACTGCCCGCTTGCACCTATATCAAATTCTTCCGTAAAACCTATGTTTATGTTTAAGGTATGGTCGTATTTTATATGTATTTTTAGTTTTTATGAACATTAGCAAATGACGGATGTCAGCTACTTTCCATGACGTTGTAATGTTTTTTTTTGTGTGTAATGAAGTATTCTATCTAAAACGTTTTGTAGATGCAAGTTTTTAGAATCTTATAACGACATAAATACTCAAAATTATAACATTGAAATAAATCCGCTACAATTTATTTTCACATACACCGTCTAATAATAACTTGAACGGGAAGCCCAATAAATACGACCCATACGTTCACGAAACTTCCTAGCTGCGTAATCTGTGGGCGTATAATCTTCGTCCCCCTGTACAGGAACCCGAACCCCAGATATAGCATACTCTAACAATAAACAAGACCAAACAGCACAATCTCGTAATGGCCCGGACTGTTGAGGCACCCATGTTTCCATGATGAACTCCAAATCAACGTCTATTCGAGGGATGCCTCGATTCTGCCAATAGTTTATTGAATCCAAAAGGGCAACAACCTGCTTTTTGAAATTCTGGATGTACCCTTGTTGTACCAGGCGATTGTAGAAATGACCTTGTAGGAAGCTATCGTAAATGTGGATTTTCATGGTGTCCAAACGTAATTCTCCTAACATCCAATGTGCCTCTTTAACGTTACGTGAAAAAACACCTCAAATAAATTCGATTATTATTAACGACCTTAAACTTATATATATATATATATATATATATATATATATATATATATATATATATATATATATATATATATATATATAAACTTTGAAATATCATATGCGTACCCGATCGACTGTCCACCAAGCCGGGCTCATATGGGTTTCAGTACCTTCACCAGATGCCAGTTTCCTCCAAATTCGAGGACTAGCGTTAGGGAAGAAATTTGAAGGCATAATACACCAGTTGTCTTCTTCAACCCACTTCTCCAATAATAGTTGGATCCAAAGAGTTACATGCTGCAAGATAAAACAAATTTTTTCAAATTAATAACATTAATAAACTAACAAATACTAGATATATAGTTTAAGTTACTACTAACCATGTATTGCAACCATCCAAGTTTATCTTGACCCATTAGTTCTCGCCAAAATCCCATATCAAATGGTACGGTAATCAGTCTATGTCTGCCCAACAGATCTGGACTTGCAACGACATACTGATACGTAAAATCTTGACCATAAGGTACATATGGCTCAAGTATGAGGCCCGTCCTAGGCTGTTCATGAACCGGCTTTCGTCGTCGCTGTTTAACTGTTGAATCGTCCATCTACAAAAGTAAATTGTATATTAAAT